>JAHWXV010242593.1:0-13140 GCA_024586415.1 Phrixothrix hirtus | reverse complement strand
CCCCCCCCCCCCGCCGTGTTGCCTGATTTTATACTAATTTCGCTCATTTTCATCATTTTTAATGTCACTTCTCGATTCGTTTATGGAATCTGAAAGGAAAAGTAACTCTAATTGCAATTTTTAAAGGATAATTTTTTTAATTGATATGAGGCAATCTTACACAAACATGCTGTAGGAGTAGGTAAAATTAGAACAGCCTGGAATTCTGGTAGTTTCATTTTCTGCTTTATTTCTTTATCGGGCATATTTTAAAAGCATCACTTACGTAAATATTATCCAAAACCAAACCTAATTAGGTTAGAAAACTGTAATAATTTAATGAACTTCAAAATTAATAATTAATATCTAATTAAAATTCACAATGTTCATTGCGAATTGACCGAATTTGAATGAAACTGGATACAAATTTGCTTTTCACGTGTCGCGACATATCCTCCAAGTGACGTCACGTAGACAACTCGATAAACGAAGCTAGTAAAATTATAGGTAGGTTCTTCCCAATTTAAGGGTCAAATTATTTGTTACCTATCATAAAAAAAATATAGCATCTTATAGCTGCGAAGCAAAAATTATCTTCATTTTCATCACGCGGGAGACATTTTCTTGAAACAAACGAATAAACTAATTTAAAAGCTATAGCTAAAACAATGATTAAAATTAAACACAAAATTTAGTCTTTTGAAGCAATTTCTACTGAAATCGACGGTCTTGTCACATATCAGTCAAAAATTATTAACTGGGGCTTCCGCGTGTTTTTGTTTAAACTTTTAGTAACATGCTATAAATAATAAGAGCCAATACAGCGTAAGCATAAAATACGAGGTTTAATTAAAAACTTCCTGGAATATCTATTGCAAAAAATATTTACGTATTCATCAAACTTCTCGTAGCGTTGTTTCCAATGCCCAAAACACTTCTGAAACACTTTTTGCTACAGTCTTTAGCTCCTGGAGCAATTTTGCCTTTATCTCCTCTATGGTCACAAAACGCATGTTTCTCTTTAATTTTAGAAATGTGAAAAAATTGTAGGGGATGTTCAAACGAATACAGAATGGTGTTTTTTGATTAATTCGCGTAAAAATGTTGAAGAATGTGCTAGTACCTTCTCCATGAGTTGTTTTCTCACTATTCTTGTTTTAAAATTTCCAGGTGACAGAATTGGCTGTGAACTAATCATTATAATCGAAAACATTCTATCGAACTGACGTGTTTTTTTGATCTTGACTCTTCAGGAAGCACCTGTTCAAACGATTCAATTCTAGGTCGTCAGCTACAACAATATACTCAAAGTATGTTGCCAGTCACTTGTTTCGTGCACAAATAATTACTATGCGATTATCAAGGATAGTTTTCTTCATTTTGTCCACGTTTTTATGGATAGTTAATGCGTTACGCCGTCCAACTATCGTTATCTTCAATGCCTTCACGGCCTTCGTCGAAACGTTTGTATTATTCATAAACATTGTTTTTCTCATAGAAGACTGGCGAAAAGTTTTCTTCAATATTTTAATGTGTTATTGCACTGTTCCATTTTTAATACTAAATTTAATACAAAACCGAAATTCAACACAGATCCAGCATCGTTTACATTTAAAATCTATTTTTTAACTATTTTAAAGAAAGCGGAATCGATCCATCAACTTTTAATTCCGTTGTAGGACGTTGAAAAAATCTAGCAAAGTAAAATCAGTTCTCATCGACGACTAAATACAAAATGAACTAACATTCTTATGACGTCATTTTTGTGAATTTGAATGTTTGACATAGCTAAGTGTCAATCGTTTTATTACCCGTTTATTTGATCAAACCTCGTACGCACACAACTTGGCACAAACGGAAGCATAGCATTTTCCGTTCGATAATAAATTTGTAATTTTTCAGGATAAAAAAAAGGCTCTTGTCTTTTGTTGAAGCACGAAAAGTGGCATTTTACGTTCGGGCGTGCAAAAAATATTTTAAAAAACTACTTCAAGGAATGATCTTCATGTATAATAATTGTTGCACCTTTTTCTTCGTAATCAACAAGTCCTGTGTTTAACTAAAATTTTCGATGTTCAGTTTTGGTACAAATACTTTTCGGGTCTCCTGAATCTGAAAATTTTGTTTTTAAAAATTGATTTGCGTGCGTGAACAAAATAACAACACTAAAAGTCGTAGACAAATGAAATTTTATATTTAATTTTACCGTCATCCCCGCATATGATAAAATTTGATAACCAAAAGTGTCACTTCATTTTTGAGATTTTTAAGTTTTTCACGGTTTTCTCGAAAACGGTTGTTACGATTTTCTTTAAACTGAGTACATTTTTTCGGTTAGTGTCTTTTCACGTGAAAGTTACGTAAATTTAGTAATCAAAGAAAATGTATAGGGTTATGCAGAGTCGCCGTGGTTAGAAACTCGGATGGGCGGCCGTTGAAATTACGTTTCCAAAATAAATGTAAATTAACAAGAATCCTCATTTTTTAAAAATCTAACGGTACATATCTACTGTTGACGTAATGCTGCTTATTTTCAAAACACCCTGTATAATCAAAGCAAGCAAAACAATAAAACCGTACATGCAGCGACGGATGCTATTACGTCACAGGTAGAAATTAACGACGAAAAATGTGTAATTATTATTTATGTGTAACTCCGTGATAGTTCAAAATTTATAAATGATTTTTTGACGTCAAATGAAAAAACTTTATAACGTAGAAGCGATTCAGTTACTGTCGTGGTCTCGCAGGGATGAAAACAGCGAAGTGTTCAGATTGAAACGGAAAAGTATGGCGTTTGCAATCCATGTATATGCACTGCACGAGTGTGGCGCATATTAGCTGCTTTCTATTTGTAAAAAAAACCAGTATGCAAACTGGGAAAACTGCAAATATTATACTTTTTTGTAAAAAGAAAACGGCTGATGTGCACTGCACTGGTGTAATGCAGCAAATCGGAAAAGCTTTTCAACTTGAAGCTGACATTTTTTGGAACCAGGCGACTTACAATTAGTTAAAAATAAATTTCATGCAAATAGTAGTTGAATTATTTTAAATTTCCCATGTGAAACTCCTAGTTTGGCAATAAAATGTCAAAACAATGAGTTCTGCGATTGAATTAAGTAAATATTTAGAAATAAATAAAAATATCTAATCAAGATTGTTAATACCCCCACGTACGTCGAGTGCAATGTAAATCAATACGGAATGAATTATTTAATGCTGTCAGTAGATTGTGCTAAATGACAAAATTGAAAGTTCTGTTTTATTTTTGGACGACCGTGTTTATTTTTACCGAATTGGTTTATAAGCGTGGGTTAAGTAAGGTCATTCTCATATAAAATTAATTTAATTCTTTAATTAATGATTTCGCAATTTCCAATGCTCCAGCCCATCGCATTCCGTTGCCATTAATTTTGTTCTAGTAAGTGGTACGTCATAGGGTGACAATATTTAAATTCGAAGTTAAAATTTGGTTCACGTTATGCAAAATAAACGGGGCCATATTAAGATAGTTCCAGTGTTATGCTAATTCTGAATTTCTATTGTAGAAACTGGAGGATTTTAGCTGCGTAAACGTAGCTATGTGGGCGCTTATGAATGGAATATCGATTCGAACTTTTTTACTACGTGTATCCTAAAATATACACTTTACAGTTGACTTGGCCTCGCGTCTTTTCTCATTCATAAACTGAGCAATCGCGCTTCAACTGGCAATTACGGCAATTCACTTTTTCCCACTTACGTTCAGGAAAATACATGATTCACGGTGTTTATCACTTTGATAAGTCCTGTAAACAAGGCTAAAATAGACGCGGTGTGGGATTTCGTGTTTGTTGATTTGGCAAAAATATTCCATCATTTAAATGCAAACAATTGCGCAGTCTTTTCTTGTTTCAATCTTACATTTTACATCGAAATATGTAAAATAAGTTTGCGGTAAACGTTTTCCGCTTCCGGTTTTAATTTCATCGTTGCACGCTACCGTTGGAAAATTAATAATCATGGCTTGTACAATTTAGATTTATTCAGGGAAATCGAATTTATAATTAGTTCCACCTACGGAATACAAATTTAGAATTTAATTTTATTAAAGAAATTCGTGCGATAATTAAACCACCCACGTCAATCGTTGCGCCGCACGTCTGGTTTTATGCACATACTCAGCCATGTACGCCACTGGACAAGTATTATGAACTGTAAACTTATCTTCATATCTATCTTCGTGCATCCCGGATGTATGGATACAAGTTTTGATAAACTCGTTATTGACTGGTTCTATCAATTGCATAACCTAACAGGTTACCTTTATTAAAAGTTTGCACATTATTTTGCTTCGTAAATATTCGCAGTCTACGTCCTCGTCAATGCATGCGAAAACTGACGTAACTCATGTAATTAATTGCTACGACGAAACATACAAGTTTAAAAGATTTATGGAAAATTGTAGTGTATTGCCATCTCTCTCTATTGGGCTCAAAAAAACTTCTGATGTGCAGGTTGTATTTTTAAATTTATCCCAAGAATTTTCTTCAAAGTAAACGTTTACTGTTAATCGTCGTATTTATTTTATTTTAAATAAATTTTAAAAATAAATTGTACGTTTTAAATTAAGCGTAGAGAGGTAGTGGCGCCCAAAAATACCGTTATTTCCTTATTCATTATTTTACAACTGCTTTTTTATGTGAAAACAAAATCAAAGTCGTAAATACTGTTTTTAAACATGTTTAGGCATATATATCATACAGTGATGAACAGAATAATTTTACGTCAACCTTAAGTAATTGAATTAAAATATGTATTATATTTGTTATTAAAAGTAAGCGTTTTGAAAAAATTATCTTTGACTACGCCTTGAGATATCCGGGATTATCCCAATATTAATACACATAGTTATCAATATATGCGTCAAAGCAGGCGGTAAATGAACCGCCAGTAGCTTACAGTTTTACAGCATTTATGCGTTGTACAGAAATCCTAGGTTCGAATCTTAGTCCAGAACTAATAATAATACGGAGTAAAATTGTATGAAACTGACGTTTTACGCTACAGCATGCGATGTTTCGGCGCTAAAAGTAATTCATTCGCCGACGGATTACTAGTGAATTTTAAGTGACCACTGAAATATCCATGTTTTGTAGTAGATAAGAATGTGTCCGCTTATTTTTGCGATATTAATTTGTTTTCCACTTTCATTTATACTCCTTTTCCGGGGCTAATTTCTTTCTTTGATCTCTAGCTTCTACTATTAGATAAATACAAATAAAAGTAGCACAATTCAGATGAAATAATTAAATCAAATGAGATGCGAATTGGTCATTGATTCACAACTAAATTTACGAATAATTAAAGTCTAAATTTCGTTAGACAAAGCGCTAATGGTTTAAATAATATTACAATGATTTGTCGTTACCCTGAACGAGAATTTTGGCTTTGGTGTCATTGTTTCAATAAGTGAACGCCCTAAGATTTTGATGAATTTTAAATTCTTAAAATAAGGACGCTATCACTTTAATGGAGTGAGGCATCGTTTTGCTTATTTTAATTGGTTTAGGAGCAGCGAGAAGTTGCCTCGGGCATTATTATTGTACATTGACAATCTCGAATTTTGCGACACTTAATTGACGTATCGTGCTTACTATTCACTGTGATAGTTTCGATGCAAAAAGATTTGTTTAAAGGGTGCTCGGTGTTTTCCTTCTTTTTGAATTAACTTTAAACATCAATAGATTTTGAAATTGTCCTATAAGATTTAAGCTTAGTTCGTTTTGAAAACTTTCATACGCGTACATCAATGCTGGCGAACGTGATGTTTTACATTTTTGGGTTTTTACTGATTCTAGTATTTCCTAGTATATTTAGATAAACTTGCCTCTCAAAGTTGTAACTTCAGAAATTTTAATTTTAACTAAATTTACTGTATTTTACTAAAAACATACCATCTATTTATAAGTGTTGAGCGACTAGCCTAGGTTATATCTCTGTGTGCCTTCTTAAAATTTGAAAACTGAAAGATTCACTAATAAGCAAAAGACTTGCATTAAATTAGTTCTTTTATTACATACAGATTCAATCGAACTAGCAATTAGCGCTTAGCCAATACAGCGTCTCCAAAATCTCTTACTACAAGAATCTAAAATATAACATTGGTTAAAGTAACGCTATGCTGGGTTTACATTAGTGAATATAACAAAAACAAAACAAACATCCCTTTGTGATAATTTGCGAACAAAAATTCGTATTTAGTTTCCACTATGTTGAGTTTGCAAGTGTTACAGATGATGAACAAAACAAACTTTTGTTCGAACTATCACAAATGTAGAAGTTCATGTTTTGTTTTTGCCCTGTTGCCCGACATTACTAGGCAGTAATGGTGGTTATAACGGATCAATACATACATAAACATTACTTTTAGTTATGATATAATGTGTAATAGTAGTTAATTAAAACAATTACAGCGAAGTCTGCTATGTACATACTTTACTATCTTAGGATGTTTTTGCTAACCGATCAAGTGTTGCAGAACAGATGTTAAATGATGCGTGGGCTAATTTTCTCTATGATCGTAAGTACCAATTTAATAAACATGATTCATCGATCAAAATTAAAATATTAAATTGGCCAATGGACCCAAAATTAACTGTAGAAAAGAATTCCCCGAGACGAGGAAGACTTGTAAGTGGCCCTGCGCCCCATTGCCGCTGTTTCAAATCCTACAGACTTAGGTTTCTAGATTCGAGGCCATTTCCTTTAAGCTACAGCTACAACAATTCGCGGCAGAGTGCGTCCCAAAACAAAACAGGCTACGTGTCGGTACTATTTAAGTTTTCGCGTAAAGCGACGATAGCCACAATTATTTATTTTAAAAATGTTTCGGGTGATCGAATTAGTTTTGTAGTATTCGCAGCATGCAAAAACAAATCCTTTACTTTCGGTATATTTTATGTTTTCTAAATAGAAACCAAATCCACAGCCGGCTAAAAATATACCTATTTAATATTTTTATGACGTCATTTATGTGAATTTGAATGTATGCATTCTATTTGACATGCAGTAAATGTTAATATATGGTTAAGCGAAGAAATAACACTATCGACAGCATAAAAAAATTCTAAATTCTGTACGATTTTTCAATAAAACTATGTACATAATTTTTGAAAGAAGAACTGCAAAAAACTAGTTGTTTCTTTCGGCACGATCGTTGAAGAAATGTCGAACCGGTTTCGCCCAGTAGAAGGCTCTTCAGCGGTATGTGGTATAAAGAAGAATAATATTTATGTTTAAAAGTATTACAGTATTCAAATAATGTCTGAAACACTAAGTATACTTAAAACGCATTTTAGAAAAAAGTGTGTCAGTGATTAGTTTTATGACTGAAAAACTTGATAATGTCAGGGAATTTAAATTGGTTCGGAAAAACCTAAAAAAGTTGTTTCGATGGAACAGATGGCAATCGATTTTTTTTATTTTTTGGGTTGTTCCAAAGTTTTAACCTGAAAAATGCCGATTGTAATCAGATTTTTTCGAGTTGCTGAGAAGACAATACTTTGGCGATCTCTAAGTGACAACAAAAACAATTTAAACAAAAAATCAGCTTTCGGCACCCCTCTTGGCGTTCAATCTTGAATTTATTTCGTTTTCAACTTTCATCCACCGTAGTCCTGAAATGTTCGTCAAATCGTCATATCGTCACATTGCCGGTCTCATCTTATTCTTGTCCTGTCCGTGGCCTGCTTTGCAAAACGTTAACTGTCGTCGATCTCGTCTCATCTTACTACATGTTCCGCAGTCTCATTTTAACTGTCTCACATATAGGGGTAACTTACCAATGTTTCTATTTATATTGGAAAACCCGATAGATTTTTGGATATTCGAGTTAACGAACACAATTAGTTTAACATATTTTTTGGAAACTTATAACAAAATATATAAATTTTTATTTATAAAAAGGCGCCGCAGAAATGGAATGTCTTTTCAAAAATATATTAACCGTAAAGGTGAGGGTACTTGAATATTAATTAATGCAAATAGAAGTTATGTGTACACTTTCAATATTGCTTCACTTGCAAATTATTTATTTAAAATACAATTTTAATGTGAAACTATTTCGTATTTATCTAGAAACAAATAAAAACAATTACGTAATTAGCTAAGGAATAGGCTAAGTTCGCTGTAATTTTCGTAATATCTCAACGTCGCGTCAGTTAAAGATTATTTCATTGAGGATGTGCACTATCAGGCACTTAAAACAAGGTCAAATTAATATCTTTTTTACTGTTATAAATCAATGCACATTAGGTGTGTTGTATTAGATTGTTTACCCGATTCTTAAGATTTTACCAAAAATTTTGTGCGTACTTGTAATACAGTTAGAATTGTTAATTCTAATATTCGCGGAAACAAGTCGGGTTATCGGGAAGCATTGTTCTAGCAACGTTAATGATTAATGCTTTGCTTGTGTAAAATTTTATTAAAATAATGTATTCTGTTTTTATGATAAACTGAACTTTCGAATGAATAATGTATTATGCTAAGAATATCATTTCAATATGAAAAGCGCTTGTAACGATTTCCTGCTATTTGTTTGCATACTTGGTAATTTAAATAATTTTTCTATTTCATTTGAGTTTATTGCTCGTTAATAAATGTAACCTATTAATGGATACTTTGGTCCCGCTTCATTTCATTTCGCTCTTGTTTATAAAAAATTACATCCTAAGCTGTCTTCGTTTTGTGTAACGTCATATATTTTTCTTAAAGTACAAATTTAGCGCGAGTAATTCTTCTAGAACTCTTATTTAGAAAATTGGAATTTTGCAAAATGACTAAAGGCAACAACGAGATATTGGTTATCTAATCTGTGTGAATCATTGAAAAAATGTTCGAATATTTTGAGGATCGAATGAGATTGTTAAATATGCTGTTTCCCACTAAACAATTAACCGAGTTTTCGGTTTCTGTTTGACTGTGATTTTACCATAAATTTTTCAGCAAGACGGTTTATTAGGTAAATTGCTACTAAATTACATTTTACCGACCGAACGCTAATTTTGGGTATTAGCTGATTGCGTGACGTTATTTTAAACATGCACATGCGATCAAAACTGCAGGATATTTTAGGGCATAATCATTATGAACTGTTTTACTAGGAACTCCACAAAAATTCATTTTTTAGAAATTCCATAAAAACCATTAGACTGGCGAAAATTGTTATAACGAACATCAAAGAGAAGCCTTGAGATATTTCTGACTTATTGACCGTCTTCGGTGGAATACGTTAGTTGAACTAAAACATCACATTGCAAACTGTGTAAATTGTGATGGGGCACAGTAAAAGCCCTGGTTCACTGTTTTTGGACGATTTCTTAATTTTCAGTATTGCACATATTTATTAATCGTTCGAAATAATTTTGTTACGTGTACGGTCAGGGAAAGATCCCATGAATGGCATTAAATTCACATTGTACTCGCTAATATTCAGAGGAGGTTATTCAAAGATCTTACGTATTCTAATAATAAACCAACATCGAATAAAGTTAGTACGACACCCATGATAGCATGAAACAGTGAATGTAGTAATATCCAATTTAGTGGTTGCAATAACCACACAAAATAATATCTGCTTAGAACAAATGTTTTCGCGTTTCAATTCTTTTAATGTATTGTAATTTTAATTAGCAGAAATATGTTGCGTGTATAATGTGTAGTTTAGATTAACTCTACAGTAGCAGACGCGATGGTTTGTTTAGGTGTAACTCGAATACTTATTTAAAGGCCCACGCGTACAATATGTAATTTTAATTTATGAAAATAAGATTGTAACGTTTTATTGTGTACTTCGAGTACTTTTCGAAATTTGGCGATAATTTACATAAGAAATTACTTTCATAAAGTATTTACAGTACCACACGATTTATTGAACGAATACTCTGGTGGGTTGTTAATTAAACCGCGAGAAATTAATTTACTGGATCGCATACTTGATTTTATTGAAGACCTGTAACGCTTTAAATTGTAAATACCTTCAAGGAATTTTTGGTAAAATTTATGTATAAAATTATCTAAAATTTTATTTCTTCAAGATCGTTCACGAACATGTGCAAAGTATCGAAACACAGTATGTCGATGCAGTGTTATTCAACAAGCAGGTAAGTATGTGGGCTCTTTGGGTTTTGTATTAGTTTGTCGGAAGACTGCCTGAAGTTAAAAAACAGCTTCCGATCGCAATAAAATAGGAACAGTCTCGGAAGACCTAGGACACGATCCTTTTTCAGGAGTTAACGTACAAAGTCATATTTTTTTTTATTAATAAGTGCTTAATTAGAACGACATGAAATGTAACACGATATGGAAACACGTTTAACCGTTATCGCCGCCGCTGGTCACATCTGGAACACCAGACACGCCACATAAGCCGAAATGTGTTTATTTCGTTGTAATTGTTCTCTGTAATCTCCGAATTTATTAATTGTACCTTTCAATTGAATTATTTAAGTCTCCGTCAATACTTTGTTACTGGTGATAAATTTTCATTCAATTTCAGTACCGCATACGAATTCGTATAAAAATAATGTGTCGAATGATGCACTATAATCTAGTTTCAAAATTGTTGGCAATGACGTCAGGTATAATTTAGACACTTTGTTAAATAGTAGCGGCGCAACATTATTAAACATTTCAGTAATATATTGCAATGCCTTAGATTTGCATTGAAGTTACCGGAAATGCCACTTTATAGCAATTGTTGACGATTGTAAATTTTGCAGTACCTAAATACAGTTGACGTTACGCGAGATGGTGACGAAGCATGATAATCGGCAAAATGCAACAGATGTCGACAAAACATTACCGTAGTGAAGCTTATCAATGGCGTTTTCTATAATCGGCAGTCTTTAGACAACGTCGTTCAATTATTGTAATCTACGTAAATTTTTATCAATTTTTATACATTAATTAGTTGATTTATACTTACTCTTAGTTATTCGTAAAGTTATAAAAACAAATCAAATGTAATATAAACCTTCTAACACGACCCGACAATGATCACCGTACTATCTCACGTCTCATAAAGCTCCATCACGTGAAAAGTTAGTGTTGTCACTGCCAACAATTTTGGAACTGGATAATAACATAGTATCTACGACTTACGTCTTTTTTGAGTGTAATTTAATTGCAATGTTTAATTTAAAATACTAGCGTACAAAAAGTGCCGATTTATATGAAGTAAAATCGTCTAATCTTCTGATTTTTCCTTTAGAATAATTACACTATTATGCTATATTACACTTTTATATTTAGTACTGTCATAAGAATGATTATTAGTACTTTTTCTCGAGAAAACCTCCTTAGGCAACCTTCAGCTGTTAATTTGGGTAAATGATAGTGCCATATAACACAGTGCAAGGAGTTACGTCACGTAAATTATAGTACAACCCTGCCACGTCAGGACTTTGACGTTATTACTAGCGTAGAGTTGTTATCTCAAATGCGTTTTAGATGCGTATATTATTTAGTTAGCTTTAGCCTCGAAAGGCACATCAATTAATTTTTGCACGTGACATGCGTTCCGAAAGAAACAAAAATTAGAATAAATGTTATTGTTTTGCATCTTAGTTCTGGATCTTAGTTGTCAGTTTGGACTGGATTTGGTGTGCAACAGCGAAGAAAACCTACGTATCTTCACGTCCGGTGCCCTTAATTCTGTTCTTGCCCGAATCACTCCTACAAATTACCCGCGGCGAATCCGGCCAAAAACTGTTGATCCACTCCCACTCCTGGAAACTATTGAGCCCAAAAAATAAAAAAATTGGCGTTCTACAATGTATTTTTCCATCTCACAATATGCAATCCAACATAGATGTTAAATATTTGAAATTATTCCAAATACAAAAAGAAGAGGAACATTTACTTACATCGTAATAGATGGAGTTCTAAGGTAACCTCCTTGACTATTGTATGAAAATTTAAAAAATTACCTAAAGTAATTAATTTGAGAGTTTAGTCAAAGTTTCCTTAAACCTACCATTTATTATGATGCAAGTAAATATTCTCTTTTTTTTTAAAAATTGAATTAACTTAACAATTCATATATTTGGTTGCAAATTATGAGATTGAAAATGAATAAAAAACGTTTGAGATTGAGTCTTATAGTATTCATGCAAGTTTAATATTTTTAAGTAAAAAAACTACTGTCTTTCAAACATCAATTAATTTATTTTCTAGAACAATGAAGATTTTGCTGCTTCAAACGACAGTAAGTAATTTTCAACTGATAATCCAAATGACATAACTATTAGTGTAAAACAAATTTAAGAGGAAGTCATCAGATTGAAGAAAGTACTTGTTTTAATGAACTGAGTCTGTTTCTGTCTAGGGTAGGTTTTATTGCATAAGTATTACTACTAATATCTTTACATATTCCTATTTACCATATTTAAGGTGGAATTACAATACCACCACAAATGTTGAAGAGTACAAACTGGTTAACAGATTTACTTCATCACTCTACAAAGAGAGAAGCACAAATAACTGTTAATGTGTTTGTATATTGCTTGCTGAAACCTTTTTTCCAGGTTTGTAAGGGTTACTAGACACGAGTTCTTGTTTAAATGTTTATGTACACATTATGCCTATTTTATCTTGTAACAACTAGGCCAGCAATACACATTGCACATGCTATTTTCCAGAAGTATCTTTATCACCAGACATTTTTTAATATAAATCCAAATTAAACATGACTGAAACTAACAGCATAATAATATGTAATGAAACTAAAGCTGAAAAATCAATAATAGATATTTATGTTCAAGGCTTATAATGATAATCATTATGGCACACGTTGTGAAAATTATCGGCTGAGGTGTCAGCCGATGTCCATAACACAACAAGTGCCATAATGATTAATTATGATCTGTGCAACATACAACATTTTATCTGCTAGCTTAAACAAGCAAAAACCAAAATGTAAATTAATATTAGTTTATAGTTTGGAAATATTGTTTAAATTAAAAATGCGAAGTGTGCTTGTTTCCTTAGTAATGAAGTATTTATTCATAATAATATTTTTACTTTCTCTTACCTATATGAAATATAGAATAGAGAAAGTATTGTTTTCGTCCAAAATTTTCGATGTGAAAATTTTAGTGGAAATACACGTTTTGG
>JAHWXV010242542.1:0-13035 GCA_024586415.1 Phrixothrix hirtus | reverse complement strand
GAGATAATTGAACAAGTGGATAAGTTTGCTTACCTTGGCAGAATGTTTGCAAATGATGCGCGAATAGATAGTGAAATTGAAAACAGAGTGAATGCAGGCAGGAGAATAATTGGCAGCATGTGGTCAGTAATCGAAAGTGAACTATTAAGTAATGAAGCAAAGAAGGCTGTGTATAATATTGTATTCGTTCCAACTGTTTTATATACCAGTGAGACTTGGATATGTCAGAAGAAGCATATTAGTAAAATAAACGCCGTAAGTATGAGGTACCTGAGAGCTGCATGTGGCTAAACGAGACGTGGCAGGGTAAGGAATGAATGGGGGATGGATACGTGCCAGGTGAAGGAAGCATTTCCTGAACTGTACAAAAGAAGTGCGTTAAGATGGTTTAAACATGTGGAACGAATGAATAATGAACGCTTAACAAAGAGAATATATGAGACAGGTATGAATAGAAAACTAGGTAGGGGTAGACCAAGAAAGAGATAGTTGAATATGATTAAAGAAATTGTAAAAGGAAAGAAAATAAAGAGCGCAAAGAATAGGAGGGCTTGCCAAAAACGTTGTATGAATTTAATGGAAGCAAAGAAAGTGTGTAAAGACAGAAAGGAATGGAGAAAAATAGAGAATGGATGATAGTAGAGATAGTAGGATTAGTGGGCAGTAGTAGAATGGAGTGCTAGGAGTTGTGGTGAAGGGCGGTGGTAGTGAGAGGGGATGGTGTATGGCTGCCTGCTGGGGTTATGAAGGTGGAACGTTGCTATTGGATTTTGGCTACCCGCTAAGGGAATGGCATGATTGGTATTAGTAGTAGTAGTGGTAGTATTAGCTACAGCTACGGTAAATATAATTAATCATGACGGTGTTCCAATTCCTACTAGAGCGGTCTTCGACAATGGATCTCGGGTATCATTAATTACACGCAAATTAGTTAGAAAATTAAATTATCCTACTTATAAATATAATGTTTCCATCTTGGGTATTTCTGGGAGAAGATTGTGCAGTGAATCAATTCACGTTAAGGTAAAGTTACGTTTTGACACTACTAAGCAGTTTGAGGTTACTTGTTCTGTTACTGGTGTTATAACGTCAAAGTTACCTCAGTTTTTGATTGAATCTGAAAAGTTAGAAGTTCCGAAAGGCGTAACTTTACCGGATCCAAATTACCAAATTCCACGGCATATAGATTTGCTATTGGGTTTAGATATGTATCTTGCTTTAATAACTTCTGGATTAATTAAATTAGGTAAAGCACGTCCTGTTTATCAAAACATTCATTTAGGTTGGGTCATTGGTGGTACTTCACCTTAACAATATACCCCAACTTTCATTACGTGATAATTCTCGGTTAAACGCTTGCCATTGATCGTAGACACTAATAGGATAGATAATTTGTTACAAAAATTTTGGGCAGTGGAGGAGGTACCAAAAGATGATATCCTGTCTAATGAAGAGGAACTTTCTGAGTACATATTTAAAAGTACGATAAAAATATTAGATAATGACAGATTTGAGGTGAACATTCCATTAAAAACTTTATTAGAAAACTTGAATTTGGGTGAATTATTCTTATTAGCAAAGCGGCGTTCCATCTCTTTAGAGAAATGTTTACATAAAGATAACCACTTTCTTGAACAATACTCAAAGTTCATTGATGGGTATGTGGAATTAGGTCATTCAAAATAAGTTCCTTTTAATCTGAAGAATGAGAATAATGATCATAAATATTTTTTTTAATATCACAGTATTATTCAAGAGGATAAATCGACTACGCGGCTCAGAGTGGTGTTTGATGTTTCGATGAAAACAGCTTCAGGTTATTCGCTAAATGATATTTGCTTGAAAGGCATGGTTGTTTAATCAAATCTTTTTGATATTTTATGTAGATTTCGTATTAATCAGTTTGCTCTTGTCCCGATATTGAGAAAATATATCGGCAGATTTAATTAATACCGAATATACGTCCTTACAAAATATTTTGTGGAAAAAATGTCCTAGGGATCATCTACAGTGTATCGAATTATTGAAAATTAATTATGGAACTAATTTTTCTCCTTACGTGGCAACGCGATGCATGATAGAATTAGAAAATATCCATAAAGACAAATGCCCACTGACATCGAATGCCATATTGAATCATAATATGTTGACGATATGTTGGGCGGAGCAAGTTCCCTAAAAGAACTTTTTGTTTTAAGAGATCAGTTGACAACATTGCTTGACTGTGGAAATTTCAAACTACATAAATGGTGCTCAAATTCCACAGAATTTATGCAAGCGTTAAAATCGGAGCATGAATTGAAAAAACACGTATTATCTATAATTGCACAAATTTATGACCCAGTCGGGTTTGTTGCTCACTTAATGATAACAGCTAAAATATTTATGCAAAGGTTATGGTTAAGCAAATTAAGCTGTGACGATGTATTAAACAAGGAGTTGAAAACCGAATGGCTAGCGTTTTCAAAAAATATCTTGGAGTCGTCCAAGGTAAAAATTTCTAGTTATTTGTTCAATAACCAGATCACTAGTAGGATTGAAATACACAGCTACTCTGATGCAAGTGGTTGTTTATATTTAAGAATAATATATAAAAATGAATCTGTTTCGTGTAATTTAATTTGTGCCAAATCACGCGTTTCCCCTCTGCATACAATAAGTCTACCTAGATTAGAATTATGCGCACGTGCATTATTAACCCAAATGTCTCACAGAATCTTAGAAATATTTAAAAATTGTTTCAAACTTAACAGTATAAATTTATAAACGAATTCTCAAATTTCGTTAGCTTGGTTGAAAAACATCCAAGTAAATGTAACATTGTTATAGCAAATAGAGTTCCAATTATACAAGTGTGTACCTGCTGATTATGTCTTAAGAGGTCTAAATTCACAGGAAATTATTAATTTTAATCAGTCGTGGCATGTTGCTCAGAATTTACAACTATTTAACTTTAATTAAAACACATTTAATTGGACTCCTGATGTTGGTCTTGTCTCTAAGCAAAGAAAGGCCGGTTTGGCTTCTGTATGTAACCAAAGGTGCCATAACTATATTTTACAAACGCGTGGAAAGTATTCGGATTTTCCCAGAATGCAAAGAGTAATAGAATTCTGTTTAAGATTTCTCCATAACACTAGTTAAAATAGCGAAATCTTGTGGACCGGTTCCTTTAAGGTTCAGGAATTACAAAGATCTTTGTTGTGTATAATAAACGTTATGCAACGCGAATATTTCTTCCAAGAAATTGATGCTCTAAAGAGTATGAAATTTCTTAAAAACAAACAGTTACGTTGTTTGAACCCATATTTGGATAGTTCGGGTCTCTTGCTCATTGGAGGTAGATTATCAAATGCAGGTATACACTTTTCACAAAAACATCCTATCTTGTTACCTCCTAAATGTCAAATCGTTAATTCGATGTTAAAAAGGGACCATTTAAAATTGTATCATGTTGGTCCTCTAACAGTTTTAATAAACTTTCGTTTACGATATTGGTTGCTCGACGGTCTTAGAGCGGTAAAACGTATTTTACACAAATGTGCTACTTGTTTTACATTTAAAGCTAGAGCAGCTGAACAGATCATGGCTGACGTACCAAAAGATATAGTATCTATTGCTCGTCCATCTTTGAGGGTAGGAGTAGATTTTGGTGGCCCATTTCTTTGGAAACTTCCAATTTAGGGCGTGCTCCCAAAACTAAAGCGTATATTACTATATTTGTATGCATGGTTACAAAATGTGTACATGTTGAGTTAGTTTCGGGATTATCAACTGAATGTTTTCTCTTGGCGCTAAAGCGATTTATAGCCAGACGTGGAAACCCAACTATTATCGATTCAGATAATGCTACAAATTTTTTAGGTTCCATCAACGAATTAAAAGAGTTATACACATTATTTAGGTCTAAATCAAATACTGAACATAATAGAAACAACTTTGTCACAAAATGAGACGCGGTGGAAATTCCTACCCCCCAATCCGCCCATTGGGGAGGAATTTGGAAATCGGCTATAAAATGCGCCAAATATCATATAATTTGTACAATCGGTAACACACCCCTTACATTTGGGGAATTCAGTACGTTGCTTGCTACCATAAAAGGTATTTAGAATTTTAGACTCCTAACTGCGCTTTCAAATGATACAAATGATTTGAATGCTTTAACACCCAGCCACTTTCTAATAGGAAATAGTATGTCGGCCTACCCCGATAAAGATTTGTCAGGCAGTTTAGATAATCGACTTTCTGTGTATCAAACGTGCACAAAAATTAAACAACTATTTTGGAAAAGGTGGGTATCAGAATAATTAAACAGACTACAGCAAAGGTATAAATGGTTAACTCCATCGAAAAATTTGAGTCAGTCAGGTTGTATTAATAAAAGAGGATAACTTGCCACCTCTTAGTTGGTCACTTGCTCGAATTATTGAAGTTTCTAACAGCACAGATGATAAAGTTCGGATAGTAAATACGTACTAAAATGGAATTTCTCTCAGACCTATTGCTAAAATATGTCCACCTCCCAATGATGATGATTTATTTGTTAAAGATATGTAATTAGTTAATAAGGAACTTATAGTACCTACATTTCATTATCATATATTATGTTTATTGTTAATTGTTGGAGATTTCATTTGGACGTCTTCTAGGCTGAAGTTACGTTGGAAATTTAGGTAGTTAACTTGTGTTATCAAGTATGTATTTTATATAGCTAAAAATGTAGTAACAAAAAAGCTTAAGACTGTAATTGTTAATATATAAAAAATGTTTGAAGTTGAAAGTAATTTTATAGAAGTCACATAAATAATAAAAGGTGTCTCGATTTTATGCGAAAATACACCAGACATAGAAGAATTCCTGATATCTACAGTCATCCCTAAATTTAAAGAGCGATTGAAGCTTGTGGAGTCAGAACGAAGAGAAACATATACTTCTATCGCCAACAAGGTCCACCGGCAATTTCTGGGTGAATTTGTGACAGTTGCGCGTCGTTTTAAATTATTTACTTTATTCTAACGGTGGTAGATTCGGTATCGCGGTAGACCGCTTTGTTCAGTGTATTGCATAATTTTTAGTGTTTATTTGGTGTTTGAATGTGCTTAGCAAAAACTACTTTTTGCGGAATTCTTACAGTGGAGGTACATACCAGAAATGTAAAATAAATGAATGGGCATACAGACCAAAGCTGAAAAGTGTTATATAGCATAAACCTGACATATATTTGGATACCACAAGTGTAAGTGTTTACTTCGGTATTACGTTATAGTGTTTTATTCGTGAAATTATACACATGTATGGAAACCGTATTTTAAATTTGATTAACAGATGAGTGTGTAGAACAATTTAGTTTGCAGGTAAACATGTGAAGACGACCAATGGATTCACTTTAGATTCTATGGTTCGGAACATTACCTTTTATATGATTTCGGCCGATTCTCCTCAAAGTGGGGATTAATTGGGGGTAGGTGTAAAGTTCGAGTTTTTTGACATTTTATCAGCCTAAAGACTGTTTTTCTATCTAACTGGAATTTTAAAACTAACCACGTCTTAATCAGGCCAGCGATTCAGCCTCTATCTAATTTAATTAGAATTTCGGATCTTTACAAGTTCCAATATTTTAAATTTAAAATATTTCAGTTACTATAACAGCGTTTCTTTACATAACTGTGAATTTCCTTATAAAATATTGGTTTTAATTTGAATGCGCTTATTTATTAATTAATTAATGTAATAATAATCATTTTTGTCTGCATTTTGAGTTTGTGTAAAATTGAACGTCCTGTCATTTCATTGTATTAATTTGTCAGCGTCTGCTTTTCTGGCATCTGTTCGCATAAAATTTAAATTCCCTAAATTATAAATTTTTATATAACAGTTCTTTTAGGAAAATTGGATCTTATTTGTTTCTACAACTTCTAATTGTAAGCATCTAATTATACTTTTTGTAATATTGATTTTTATGTATGAATATTTTATAATGGTTTGCATTTGTCAGTGTTTTCTAATTTTAAGCAATTTTATACATTTGTAATGAAATGATTTATATATAAAAATAATTTCTAACAAAATAACAAGAAAGTAGTCTTTTTGATTGGTAATGTATCAAATTAGCAAAACTTTTGACGTATTGAAACTTAGCGTTATCGCCATACTTATTTACTTATTTACTTATCTCAAGTCACAAAAATATATTACATACCAAGGAGCTAAAATGCCCCTTATAAAGTACCTTAGTCCTGAGGTATATACATTATTTTTTGGACTTTCGAATAATTTGAAATCAATAGGATCAAAGAAAGGAAAATTGCATGATTTTGACATTGACGGTTCATTTAATTTATCAACGTATGCTTCACGTCAAACGCTATTTAAATTTTATTTGCGAAGCGCCATAGTAACCCTTTCAGCAATATGCAATTTTGATTTGTTATTTTTTGTTATTTTTATGCAGTTACCTTGTTTATGCGGGATTTAATGTACTTTAATTCCCAGTTAAGTATTGAAATTGACTGGTCTGGTACTAAATTGATAAACGCGATTCATAATCTCATAAATATGAAGGGCAATAAGACTACTCTTGAAAATCAACGTCCAGGTTACGTACGAAACAACCTGGTTAAGCCTACATTTGATGCAGTACAATATACATTGATAAGGTGCGTTATGGAACAGCTGACGCACAGGAAGAAACTTACTTTTGAACAGGAGCCCTATTTGACATCAAATTTTAATAGAATAAAGCCTGGTTTGGTAATTGTAGACGGCGCCTCATATTGTAATTTAGAATTTTCGGGGAAAAATTTTACAAAAGAAGATAAGGATGATTTTTGAATTGCGCTACTCATATTCTTCCTCTCCTTTTTACGCCTATTCTGGTTTGCATGGCTATCTTCACTATACTTTACAGATTGTACTTCATAGATTAGATCGGGATTATCATATTCCGATATCGTACATTCTTCTACGTTCATTATTTCACCTATCATTGATGTAGGGAGTAATATTTATATGAGAACTTTTAATTCATCTTCAGCTGGTCTAAAAGTGGCATTTGGTAAATATAATAGCATAAAGGTTGCTATTAATTCATTTAAAATTTATTGGATTGATACGCATGCTATAATGCCGCGGTCTTATAAGTTACAGTAAACTTTACGATAACTTCTCTCCCTATACAAGTATAAACCAAGATCTCTCATATTATAAATTCGGATATAATTTTTTTAATTTAAATGTACAAATTTAGTAACAACGAGTTGGCTTGCTACAAAAATTATTTTGACCGAAATACAAAAAAGATAAAGCTTTCTGATGTAATATTTCTATAGTGCCAATAAGTAATGAAATATAATGCGTACAATTCTGAATTTTAAAGTCTATTTTCATCTCTTATATAATAACAAATAAATGCGAAACTTTGAGTGTAATGTTTATCTCTTTAGCTCCTTTAGCTCCAGCAGATATAAAAAATGTGTACTTTACTTTGAGTTAAAGAATTTGTATTGAATTTTTTTTCAAAATCGGACAGGGACACTTCGCGGAATTCCCTTGTAACTACTTCCAGTTACTCGATTTTTAAAAAGTGCTTAGTTAATATAAAAAGGAATCAAATAGCTAAGCAATATTATACGTTTAAAAAAATAGTTAGATCCAATTTCGAGGAAATATTATTGATTTGGTGTGCCAAGAAGAGATAATGATAGCAATCGTGTAAACGAAAACTTCGCGTTGTAATATTAATTTCCCCCAACCTTAGGTTTATGTGGGCTTATGTTCAAGTTGAATTCTTTGAGCAGATAAGCGTCTCTTAATACTTCCGAACCTTTACTTGTATATTTATAGCTACTTTATACAACGTTTGAGTAATTTTGGGTGCCAGACAATATTCCAGGACTATATATCCTGCATTTGTTCCTATATACATAAAAGGCAAGAGCTCCTCCTTAATTAATGCAAAGGGATCTTAAATTTCCTTTATTTAACTTTAAATTTTACAGGTGTTTGGACACCTAAGATAAAGAATTACAAAATAAAAACGTTGTTTGGAATTATGGTGTTATAAATTATTTCGTGTAACAGAATTGCAATAGTAAATGTTGATATCTTTTCAAATCTGTTAGCTACTAGGAGGAAAGCTTTAGGCCAATCATCATACTATTTTATTTATTATGTTTTGTGGCTGACACTTGAGGATGCGGCAATTCCATTGGCTCATTTTGCTTCAACTGCTTTGATCATTTAGTCATTCCTACTCGAACGTTACGGAATCTGGAGGAGTTCCACCGCCTGAAAAGGGATTCCTAATATGCCAAGCATCACATTGATATGAAATGTACGATTTTACTACCTCATCCGAAAAGAAACCCCTTTTAAGCGTTTCTCCGCTAAAAACTATCGATTCCGGTCGGGTGTGAACTCGTGTTCTTTAAGTCCAGAAACAACATACTAACCACCGATTACAGCCAGTTTATCATGATTTATTTTATCTGTAATTCCGTTGTTGCTAATTATAAAATTTACTAAATTTATTCACGATTGTATTAATTTACTTTATGCATCGACCACACTAAGCCTTCGGTAATTTAGCCATTTCAATCGAGGCTCCTACTTAGCTTCATCCAATTCTGTTTCGTTTTTATGTTATAGATCGTATAAGATATTTATGGATCTTAGTAAACACTTAACTGGTACAAATCATGTTTATACCCATCACACCTCACCGAAATAAGACTAACCGTCGGTCAAAAAAATTAAATTATAGTTTTACTTAGCTACTGGTCCCACCTTACCATTGTCACCTTAGAGGATTAATGAACGGTAAGTAGTGAATGGCTTGTTGTCAATAGTTTACCGGAATTGTTTCAAAACGTCGAATAACAACGAACTAAAATGGTCTACGTGCTATTGTGTTACGTGAAGATAACCGAATCATTCACATTGACTTATGTATGAACTAATTTATGCAAGAACACGGGATCAACCTGGTTGCCTTATAGGCCATATTCGATTTGATGTGAGACCAAATCAACAGACTCGAGGGAGAACATTTTCGAGCCTTCAAGAACCTATTTCAGAATTTACAGAAGTTGAAGAGGTTTCTAAGGAACTATGCTGTCAACCTTTTGTGAGGTAGTTTCGCACAATTAACAAATCTGTCGAATGCGTGTGTACAATTTTTTGAAATAAGGTGTTGCTAAATTACATCGTGTTTCAATTATTTGAAAGGCAGTTGATTGAATTTGTTCAATATCATTTTATTTGACCAGATAATGCTCCCTATCAATAATTATGGCAGCGATGTTGATTTTAAAATTTCTTACAATCTCTATAATCTTGTCCTGCTAATTATTTATGTATTCGGAAGACATAATTTCTAACAATCCTAGTTTTGGTTCATTACGTGTTGTTCGCTCTGGCTTCTGAAAAGTATTACAAATTAATTCATTGCGTTTATCTAAATTTTTGCATAAGTTTTGTAGTTTCTTTTTCTTACATTATCTTTATAGATATATATATTAAAGCTGCCAATATACAGAAAATAAAATTACGATATTTTTAATTAAAGTAACTTTGTTACCTTAAACTTTGAGTTGAAAAAGGCATTTTAGTGAAACTAATTGAATAAAAAATTGAATCTGCCCTTATCCCCAATTCTAATGTTAGAACTATGAATAAAATAAATAAATTATAGAAAATGAAAAGTAAAATAGATGTCTTAAAATAAAAACAATTCAATTGAACATTAACTTAAAGCAAACGCACTTCTTTGTCAATATATCTCTAAACTGTTAAAAGTTAAAACCAGTAATCTTCCAAAGTAGAGACTTTTAAGGAAACTCTGAATATTCGATATACGAATTAGTGACAAATTATAGTTATAAAATCTGAACTAAAATTTAAAGTTGCTTAGTTAGCCTCAGTTTTAGTAGAAACATTCGTTTAAAACAGGATAATCGCTAGTGTACTAGGTGTACTAGATTTCAACGAGCAGTAGCAGCTTTCATTATAAATATAATTTAATTCAAATGAAATTATGTACTAGACATTTGTGCAAATCACACGAGAATGCTTTTATTACCGGCAAAACACGACACGACTTCCCAATTACTTTTAATGCAGCTGCGCCAACGCTTTTTGATTTAATTTCAATTATTTCTAAAAGCTAAATCTATTCGATTTAATAGAAAAAGCGAAATATTTTTCATATATATATATATATACATACAATACACATTGTGTAACTACAACATACACAGTGGTTTTGAAATCTATCTTTATGGACGTTAGACCATAGTATATTTGAAGCAAAATCCTTTACCTGTTATCTAAACATCATAATTATCCGGTATGAAAGAGCAAAGAAATTAAATCACTAATAGGGAATGTTAATGTAGCTATATTTATAACCTATAAGCCTTTTGTAAAGAGGATAATTAATACAAAGCAATATGGAGTCGGATATCGATTTAAGAAGGTTTATGACTATTGTCGTTTTAAGTTAAATAGAAAAAGGTGTGACTAAGTAATTAAATTTTTTCAGAAATTTCAACATTTATACATAAATTATGTATTCTATGTGAGGAAGGAGAAATCTATAAAATATTGGACGAGATTGTTAGGTTCGAACCACTTTTTCTTTTACGAATCTGGATTATCACATTTTTAGGCGTCTCTCGTCTCTAAATCCTGTAAATCAGAAGGAATCACATGCTAATGCTTTAGGATAAAAGTCATCATTGGCGTGTTTGGGTATTACCTTCCTTCTTCGATCTTGTTTTGTTTTTGTTTTAATTTTCTGGCAGTACTGTGTTTATTTAAGTACTAAAATATGTTTAACAAATATTTCGCATAATTACATAATTTAAAGAGTAAATATTATTTTTGTTCAAATGTAAAATGTAGATAACATCTTTTCATTTATATTATTAAAACCGCAACATTTTACGTAAGCTACTCACAAGCTTGTTGATATTAAGTATATTGCACAAATTCATTTCACATTACAACAGCAAATTTAATAATTATTCTTCTCATTATTTGGAAATCTTTAAGTTAACGTTAATTCATTACCAAAACGCTATACATAACTGTTTTTCAAGAAAACTAGTACATAATGTATTACTTTTACAAGTCACTGCTAATTGGTAATGACCTATTACTTAAATAAATTAACTGCAATACCGTCTTTAATTCACAGATTGTTTAACAACCGAAATTTTCTGACAGTTTGGGTTCCACTAATGAAGAATTTTAATTTTCCTTACATTTAATTTCATCTTTGGTGTTTGTGTCGGGTAGCGTAGTAATTTTGCGATTAGTAGATAATCGATACTTGAAATTCGATTATAACATGAACTCGACCTAGGTGACCTGTCAAGATGGATTTAGAAGTAATATAAAGATTTTCTTAGGTTGTTGTGACAATAAAAGCTCCGTATCTTTATGAACGCGAGCTTGTGAAAGTTTTAGTAAATACATGGTCAATGTGAAAACATTTTTAAATAGGCTACCCATAGAAATTGTGACGCCTGCTTTGGTGGCGTCTTTATGATGGCAGCTTTCACTTTATATGTTTTCCGGTAAGCTAAGTATCAGCCAGAGATTGGTAAGGGTTTTGAGGAATCGCCTCATACGACATATTTTCTTTCAACCGTAAACAGGATTTGTTAAAGTAAACTAACGCTTAATAGCGTCGACATGGTTTTCGTTTTTTTAGTTTACAACTCTTTGTATTTGCCTCGCATAAATTTTGTTAGCTTATTATACATTTGTACTAATTTTTCTGGTATAAAAAGTTAAGAATATTTATTTACTTGAACTTTTAGTTATGGTTATTGCATTTAGAGCAATTCGTACCCTGGTTTAAGTTAATGAAATTTAAAATTATCGCTCATGGTTTAAAATAATATTTAATTCATCCAAGCTATTTAATAATCTGTACATATATGTATTTTTAACCTAAAACTAATAAACTGACCATTTATAAAAATTTTTTGGTATAAATTCGGGTGACGATCAAACAACTGATGTATATAAACGAATTTAATTATATTTAGAGCTTACCCGCGCGCTTGGTCAGTGATAAAACTATATTCTGACATGCGATTCTAGCTACAAGTTGTTTTAGCAGTTACCAATTTTTCGTTCTTGATTTATCAAAAGTTTTGACTGCGACAAATGTTTCTCTAGTATAGTTTAGTTTTCTCATACATACAATATTAGGTGTTTGAATGATTTGTTTGTACATAGCAAATATCCTGACTCCCAGTAAATAAGGTTAGCTCAGTGCATATCAAGTTAATCTCTCCGCTATCGAGCGGTACATTTCATAATGTAGGGGTGGTTCTCAAGTAGAGAGTTAACCGACATGGAGTCTCGTACGTAGTCCCAAAATATTTACTTCTATGAGTGTATTGTGCTTTATTGAAGCTGTTCAGAAAAGTGCATTTTCTAACATTGAGCGAATTAACTAACAACGGTAGGTGTAAAACAACGTATAGCATGTAGCGTGTACCTTTATGGTGATCGGATTGCGAATTTTAAACAATTCAAATTGTTATTAATTTTCAAAATAAAACCCGTGTGAAGGAAGCAAAGGACAAAAGGATACTTGATTCCAATTTTAAATAGTTCGTTTAAATACTCTTTTAGCTGCATATCCTCCATTGATATGCAAAATAGGGGAAACTTTTAAAATTCAATTTTTTTGGAGTTTCCCACTCTTTTGGCATAATAGCTGCGGTCATTTGTAAAACGAATTTTAAAATTAACTTTATTTTGGCCAAATTATTATTTAAGCTTTTATTAACAAAACAAGTTTCAGAATTTGAGGAGTTCTAAAATATTAAATGTAAATGCATAAATATTACTCTTAATTTTATCCTAGATATTATGTAATTAACAGAGTATATTTTATTTACAGCTAGTTTTAAACAAGGAATGCTAGTATTTGTTTATAATAATGTAATATGCCATAGGCTAGCTACTGTTTGCATTTTGGATACGTTAAAATTTTGTTTGAATTTCTCCGGA
>JAHWXV010242531.1:0-10050 GCA_024586415.1 Phrixothrix hirtus | reverse complement strand
AATTTCGGTGTATAGAAAATCACTTACGTAAATAAATTCAAATTAAATTTAAAATGTGTAAGAGAAAGTCGTGTGTTGTCTCACACCAGATTTTTTGTATATGTAGCCTACCATTACCTGAACATTATCTATAGTAAAATATAGCATTTTATTTAAAATATTTTCTATGGTAAAATATAAGAATCAGTTAAAAAGATTGACCTTCAAACTTGGGAAACGCCTCCCTCTCGAATCCCTATTCTATATGGTCCAGTATTATCGGAACATACTTTATTGTTAAATATAGCATTTTAGTTTAAAGAACATTTTATTTTGAAATAGCTTTGGAAACGTCGCCTTCTTCAGCCAACCTTTCTCGTCATTTTTCGCATATCCTACTATTAGTTGAACATATTTTTAAAATATTATTGCTTTTCTTTAAAAAAAATTGTTTGAACATTAAATTTTAGAAATACCATACCCCTCCTCACACTTCGTTTTTATATAGAATAACCTTTCAATGGTGAAACAATTTTAAAAATTGATCTAATGTACGATATCTGATAATTACCCCGAACAAACAAACAATCTCTCTTTAAGTAACGTATTATCTACTACAAATAATAATTTGAAGCTTACTCATTCTGAACAGGCTTTTTAAAACAAAGAAGATTTTGCTAGCAAAAAGTGTAATACGGAATGCACACAGCATTATTACCCTTACTGCTCTTCTCACTAGCTTTAGAATATTTCAAAATTTCAACAGTTAACTAGGGCAAAGCGTTAACATTATGTTCGAATTAAAAAAAATTAAACAAGAAATATTGAACTCTCTGTTGAAATAATGAAATAATTATAAAAGAATTAGATATAATTGTTTTAAAATTTAGGGTATTGTTATACAAAATGTAACCCAGAGTAACTTTTAAACCTTTACTCCTTTAATAAAATTAATTTTGAATAAAGAATAAAAATTCAAAGGTCACGTTCCTGCTATTTAATTATTAAGCGAGTATATTTTTGTTGTCAACTAGTTTCGAGAATAACACTTACACGTTAGTAGGATATTGTTTTTAATTAAATCTAAGAGATGTTAAAATAAAATATGATATGATGTGAACAAATACAACAAATACAAATAGAACTGTATAAAAACATTATAAAATCAAGGGAAAATGTTTTTAAAATAATTTTAACAAATGAATAAAAATTAATTCATGTTCTAATAAATTAATTGTTCTAATAGAATATTCGCGAAATAAGTGAAATTCAACAAGAAAATTCTTAATACCATTATACATTAAACTGAATATAAATGAAAGCCAAGTAGAATAATA
This sequence comes from Phrixothrix hirtus, assembly GCA_024586415.1. NCBI lineage: Eukaryota > Metazoa > Arthropoda > Insecta > Coleoptera > Phengodidae > Phrixothrix > Phrixothrix hirtus. The sequence continues at coordinate 8,734 of JAHWXV010242531.1, read as the reverse complement.
CAATATTACAAACACTATTTTCCTCTACTTGACTCGAGAACAAAGGTAATAACAAATTAAGGTAAACTTTCACAGTTACAATTCTGTTTACCACACACAAAGATATGAACTATTTTGATAAAATAGAATAGATTCTAGAAAAGAATCTGGTCCGTAATTAGCGTATCTTCTTGATATTGAATATGGCAGACTGTTAATGGTTTATTGGGGAAGAAAACGTCATGTAATGATTTAATTTTGTAGATTTGATATTTAAGAGGATTTTGAATTAAAGATTGTTTTGTGCGAACCTTGTATCTGCGTGTTATGAATTGGTAAAGGACTAAAATTTAAATTCAACGTGGAGTTCTAATATTACAATGGTTTTCTTTCTGATATTTTGCTATTTGGGCTTATAGAAATTTAGTTACTTTACTCTCTGTTGGAAAAATCTCATTTTAGAGGTTTAATTAAATTATTTTATGGAGTTCTGTAAATTTTAAATATTCCCGATCTAGTATTTTCTTTTTCGAATTAATATATTTGTCTGAATTTCACGTGCAGGGCGATAGATAATCGTTAAGTTTTTTCTTTGGATCGTCAAATGTTGGTACGTTTTGAAAACAGGTTCGATAACTAACTTTAAATAAGTTATGTCGGCATTAGGTGTTTGATTCTAAAACTGTTGCCTGCTTTTAACAACGGTTAGGTATTAATTGGTTTTCTAATCAACTTAAGTACTAATTTCACTTTGAATTCTATAAGCTGACTCTGGTGGAAATCATCTACTGCCGAATCGAAGAAGTAGTTTTGGGTAGGACTTTAAGATGACGTCCAGTTAATATAATCTTTGAGTGGCGTTGTTGATGGCTGTGTGTATCCTAGATAGGGAGCTACAACAAATAAGATCGTAAAGGTTTTTTTGTTACGTTATCGCGTGATATGATAATTATTAAGAGTACATTACCACAATGTTTTACGCAAATATCGATGGAATATTTTAACTGATAACCACCAAGGTTCGAAAGATTCTACTTCCTATATGTACAAGGAGAATTTGAATAGCAATAGATAGTTTCGTAATCTAACTAATTGATCTACAACTACTGGTTTAGTTAAAAAGTATTTTACCTATGCAACTTTAATTTGTCAAAAGTGAATACTAAGTGACAACATATTACTCAAGATATGTCTCCAAAGTATTTAAACATTATTACATCCTTTTTGATTTGTTAAATATTAACAGACTAAATTAAATATACAGATAATTTTGTGTGAAGTAATGCCGTTTCTGTTGCTTTGCTTTTACAAATTTTATTCCTTATGCCTTCTAACGTCACTTATGTAAAAGGAAGTAATTTTACTCTATATCGAACACTAGGTAGCAAAGCGAATTAACGAAGAAACGTCTTAACAGTTTTTTGGCTTTCATATAGAGACTTCTCTTGAGAAAAATAGCTGTGTAGCTGAGGTTCAGTCAATTTTTATGGTATTTATCTAAACCGCCGTACTAATAGTGTTGTGTCACACGGTAGGAAGAATTATTAGAATTTAAATTAATCGAATTCTATAGTATACGATATTTGATTAGACGTTACTACCTCAATATCAATTTTATTGTTTATTCCACGAAATACATACATGTTATGGTTAGCTTTAATCCCTCAAAAAAGCATTGTTATTAACTTATTGTTTGATAGAATTTATTTTAAAGAATGTAGATGTAAATGTATTTTAGGTTGCTAGTAGTCAGACGTACATATTATGGTTAGCTTTAGTTCCTCAAAAAAAGCAGTTATTAATTTTATTATTTGATACACCCATCTCTACAGAGATAAAAATTTGCCGTTGATAGCTTTTTATTGTCATGATTATTTTTATGGTTATTAATTATAATGGATTGGTTTAGTGGGTACATTAAACAAACTTTGTTTGTAGCCCGGCTTTTTCTTAATGAGTGTTTGTAAACGTTTTCCTTTTTTTTCTTCTCTCTTTAGCTAGGCGGACTCTAGCTAGAGCAGTGGCGGTATACACCTAAGGTAAGATATACGACTAGCGTACGATGTGGCATACTTGGTCGTTTAGGTATGCGGAAATCTTGTTCGAGTTTGGTGAACGACTCTATTCTGAAGCATATTATGTCGCCGATAGGTGTCAGGATAAATCATAGAAACGGGTTTTATCAACGTTCAATATACGACCTCCACCCTATCCCATACTGCTGAGTTAGAAATTGTGTCAATCATTTAGCGTAATTATATCAAACACGGCTTATTGATTAAAGATCTCTCAAGAAGGTTTGTTCAACAGTAAATGAATCAGTTACCTCTGAACGATTGATCCTTGGCGATACAAATCCCTGATTTATACTTCATCAAACAGTGCATACTTTTAAACTTATTTAATAGATGAAACTGCGTATGATTACATTATAAGAACTTGCCTGCTTGTAGTACAGCTAAAAAAGACTAATGGAATAAAATTTAATAAAATGTATTGCGTAAAGGAAGCGAAATGATTGCAGATCCAATAAGGCTTCACCTTGGATAGTTGAAGCACAAGAAATATTTGTTGTAGGGCTATTAACGATTTACACAATTAAATAAGATAATGAAAATTGATAGGTCTGTTAGGAACTTGCAGAACTTGCCTAGTATCTGTGCGAAAGTTTGTTTAATAAATGTAGTAAATTGAAATAAAAGGTTTCGTTAACGGAGAACAAAAATGGCTATAATTTAATGAATGATAAATTTATACATTTGAGATATAGATTTTGTAATTAATATTCGCAAGAATTTCAGATGCAAGTTGCAATAAATTACTAAATGTGAAAGATTATTTAAACGTATTTAATATAAAAGTTGTAAAAGATTGTTGTATTATGGCTGAAACAAGTGTATCAGTTAAGGTCTAAAAAGATTACAGTAAACATTAAGTAATTAAATTTGAATACAAAACCGATAAATCTAAAAGCCAAAGAACTTCATGAAAAAGCTGAAAGTTTATTTGGTTCTAGATAAAGTCTATTCAAATATTAAAGAAATACTTAAGAAATGAATATAAAATTAAACGCAACAAAAAAACTTCCGGAATACTGGAATTTTCGCAAATACTTATTCATTGATCAGTCTTTAAATGTTTCTTAAAAATATAAGCAAAAGTTTCAAGCATTTATAAATAAATACAACCTTTTTAAAATATAAAATAAATAATTTATCATAAAGCATAAGTCTGCTATTAAAAAAATACATTCATACAAAAGTATTGTAAATTAACTAAATATCAAAATAGTATTACAGAAAATATCGGCTTACTTATTAAGATAGTATACATTGTGTGTGTTTGTGCGCGTACACGCGTGTGCGTGTGCATATGGGTGCGCGCGTGTGTGAAGCAACGTAAATGGACGCATGCTAGAGATCATACCTAGATATCCTCCGTTCGAATCTCGGCCGCGCGTTGTTTTCGAAATAGGCGCCATACATCTAACTTCAATAATTTAAAAAATATTAGAAAAATTCAATAGTCGCTATACATATGTGTCTAATATGAATTTATACCATTTTCTTCTAAGTACTGAATGTATTTGACTATTATCTGCAGATCTGAAGTCAAGTTTATGTTAAAAATGTTACACTTTATATAAAAATTTGCATAACAGAAATTTCTTATTTATGAACAAATTTTGATTGATTGAATTAAACAAATTGTAAGCAATCTGCGTTAATATCAAATATTGTTTTGCATAATTATTAAAACAAAAACTGGGTGTAAGTGCACAAAACAATTAGATTGAAAGCAGAAATATTATGGGTTAGCTAATGTAGTACATTACATACGCGATGTTAGTCTTTAAAGTACGAATGGTTGCCACGTTTGTTTCAATCGGTTCCAACTTTGTATTAGTAATTGATAAATTTTTCGTGCTATTTGACTTATATTTGAATTTAAGTGGTATTTTTGTTGAAAGTGTATATAATTTTAGTGACTATAAGTTTGTCCTAAATGTTTAGTATCAATTGGTTTAAAAAAACATTAACCTTTTATACCGAAAATATGTAAAACTAAAAGGTTTTAAAAGATATGTATTGTTTTACTGTAACAAAAATGCCTCCAAGTTTTTGTTAAAATTTGAAATACAATTTAGGCAATACCATAATATTGTGGCAGAGCAGAACAATAGAACTAAATCAACTTTTTGTGATAAGTTTAAAGAAATGTCTTATAAGTGTACATTTATTTTAGATTGTCACAATTGTCACAATTTTTCAAGACCTACTTAAATAGAATTGGTTGAATTTCTGAAAATTGTAATTTTTCTTTCTCTTACCTATATGAAATATAGTATAGAGAAAATATTGTTTTGGTCCAAAATTTTCGATGTCGAAATTTTAGTGGAAATACACATTTTGGGACCCCTGTTTTTAAAAATTGGTCTGTGCGCGTGTGTGTGTGTGTGTGTGTGTGTGTGTGTGTGTGTGTGTGTGTGTGTGTGTGTGTGTGTGTGTGTGTGTGTGAATAAAATATCTCTAAAAGAAAAAGTTGTAGATAAACGAAATTTTATATTTGTATTTGCATTCATCCTCGCACATGACTACAACAATTTCACCAAAATCCAATAACTGGAAGTGCCACTTTACTCTCGTCATTTTTGGTTCTTCGCGATTTTCCCTAAATCGGCTCTAACGATGTTTTTTAAATTTATTAAGTTTCTTAGAAATTTATTGCCCCTTCATATAATTAAAACAATTTCTCAAAAAAAATTCCGTAAAACGAGTAACCGGAAGTAGTCTTACCATTAACTATTACTAAAATAACTATGATCTGATAGTCATAAATAAATAAAAATATGTATATCATATTCTAACTGCTTTTGTATGCTAAATCAAGAATTTTATTAGAATCGAATAACCGAAAGTACAACTTTATTGCTGTTACTTTTAAATATTTTCCGAATTTTCGGTTTTTCACGATTTTCTCAAAATCGGCTATAATGATTTTTTTAAAACTTATTTCATTTCCTACCTATTTAATGACCTTTCCTATAATTTAGGCTGTTTCTCAGAAACTTTTCCATAAATTGAGTAACCGGAAGTACCTACACCATTAACTTAAAATAAAATAACTATGAAACTAAAAGTCCTCGTTGAATGAAAATTTATATTTGTGGCTATAATGATATTGGTATGCCAAATGAAGAATTTGGTTAAAATCGAATAACCGGTGGTTCCACTTTATTTCTGTCATTTTTAGATCTTTTCCGAATTTTCGTTTTTCGCGATTTTCTTGAAATCGGCCATAATGATTTTTTTAAAACTTGGCAAATTTCTTGGTGACTTCATTCCGTTTTACATGAATGAAGCTGTATCTCTAACAAATTTTAGAAAGTCGAGTAACCGGAAGTACTTGGTATACTAATTTCGAACAACATATCTCAAAAACTAAATATGATATATGAATGAAATTGAATATTTAAGTTTTTTATCTTCTACATATGAGATATAATGAATTTAGGTAAAATCGAATGACCGGAAGAGCCATTTTATTCTTGCGATTTTTAAGTCTTTTTGCGATTTCCTCAAAAACAGCTATAACTTTTACTTTTAAATGTGCTACGGTTATTATGTATTTAATGCCCCTTTACTTAAACTTACCAATTGTTCTGAAAAAATGTGTTGAAGCAATTTATCAGAGAAAATTTCTGGAGTTAAGCAGCGTTTCGGCTGTCCAGTAACTTAGACAGGTGACCGTTACAATTATCGTTTCCAAAATAAACGTACACAATAATCTAATCATTTGTGGACACTATTGGTATATTTATGTGCGTAAGAGAAAATCGTGTGTTTCACACCAGATTTTTTGGTTTAATTTCGATAATAACTGCGGAATATTATATATTTTTGAAAAACCCACGACAAATTGGATACAACTAGAAGAAAGCATACAGAATGTTCCATATAAAAAAACACAAGTTTAGTCGATATATAGAATACTATTGATTTTAGAAAAATACTAAGGACGCCATTGAATTCTACGTTAAAATATCTATCAGCTACAGTTTTTGCCTTTTCAATATCATTAATCGTGGAAATTTTCAATTTCGCCTTGTATCTTAAAAACAAAGGTGTCTGTGAAAAATCTGATTACAGAATCTTTCATTTCACTAAAAAGTAGCAACATGTTGCGACAACCGCATCCCGCTGATTTTAAAAATAACGGAGATATCCCGCAATATCATCCAAATCTGGCCACACTGTACATATTACTAACACATATTTGAAACTTGCAATTGTTCCTGTATTTAAATAACAAAACTTTGCCAGCGGCATATCTTTGAGTTCAATCACTTGTATTTTATATTTAGCAATTCTTATCTGATGTTTAGTCAATATTTACTTTGTCAATTTTTAGCTTTGCGGAGAAATAGAGTTCCAAATCCAAAAGCTAATAGTGTCCATATTTATCACTGATTTGACTATTTACCGTAACTCTTTCAAGATGTCTTGTCACAGATTCTCCGAATTAGGAAGACCTACGACGCCATGCTGCTTAGCAGATGCACTCGCGCCATCCTGGAAGCTGTACAGACCAGCCTACAAAGGGCTTAAATTCAAGTTTGAATGTAACAAAATATAAACTAACATTTTAATAATTTATATACCTATACACTTTTTATTCATATCACAAAATTATTTATCTTCTTAAGTCAACTTAAAATTTTATTTTGTGTGTGTAAGAAACTAGTCTTTAAACCAATTTCGGTAATTTAAAATATGCAAGATAAGGTTGGGTGTTATCCGACATCACAAAGTGTTAAATATTTTAAAGGCTAAAAAAGATAAATTTCTAACTGACTGTTTTCGAGATCTGGGCCATTTTACGTATCCATTTGGTGTTGGATGATATAAAACGAGATCCATTTTCACGTCTTTGTTCCAATTATTTCATTTATCGCGTTAATACAATAAACAAGTGTTGTATTCTTATTAAATCTAATATGCCCTTGTCAATCCCAATGCCATTTTGATAGCAGATAATAATGTGATCATTTTATTCGTATAATGTCTCCGTATTTAACTGAAGAATTAGCAAACATGCAGTTTATTTACCATCCTGCTAATGAGAATGCTTAGAAGGCATATCATCGTTATGTGGAAGCTGCCTTCGCATCGTATTTGAGATGTCTCCACCTACAATTGCGCGTAAATTATTCCTTTGGGAAATGTGTTATTGATAATGGTAAACCACAATCGATTTCTACACCTGACGTAAAAATAAAAATTTCCGAAAGGATTGAATAAAACCCATAACCAAGTATGAGGAACATATCTGTAAGAGTAGGTATACCAATAGATGGCGTCTGTTGATAGAATCAGCTAGAGTGCCTTTATAAAGAGAGTGAAGACATGCATCTCAGGTGGCCATGTTTGTTCCAAGTTAAAATTGGTGTATATGGAAAAAACTTTAAAAATTGTTTTTTAAATGCTTTAAATCTTTATTAGATTCGTAACCAGGACGAAATCATGATCCACGGGTGGCTGTGCGCGCCCTTTCAAAATGCAAAACTTTGTTGTTCGCTTACCTACATTTTTATGTAAGGTTATGCGATTTTGGCGGTGACTAGCCTCGCAAATGTTCATATGTTTGTTTAAATTTAAACGTGATTCATTTAGAATTTAATCTAATCTTAATCTTATTCACTAAATAAAATTTGATTTGATTCACATACCTTACACATCATAATCATTTGTAATATATACCTACCGATTTCCATAAAAATCACGACACATGAAAGTTATTAATCAATTTTAATGCGTTTTAGAAAATGCCTATTTTGTTGAAACAAAGTAATGATTAAAATTATAATAAAATCTATGTATCAGTTGTTTTTTATTCTAATTTATTTGTTTGCACCTGTAATAATAGAAAATTTTATGAAATAAAATAATCAGTGTGTAATAACTATCAATTTTGGAAATTATTTATCCACTATTATTGCCTTCTGAACATTTAAGAATGCCAAGAGTTTGTCAACGTGAAAATTATCGTCTGTTAAATGATTTTGAACATGAGCGTATTATTGCCATGAGACAGGCCGAACATTTGCTTAGACATTAACGCCATTCTAGTAAAAATTTGCTATTTGCACTTTATTCTTTTACCTGCTATTTTAAGCCTAAACAGAACAAATTGTTTTTCAAACGAATATGATGTCAAACCTTTCTTTCTTATAGATAAGTATAGATTATTGTTAGCGTTCGGAGGCAGTAAATTTTCCCCTTTACAATAGCTGCAAATAAAGTTTTTGAAAACTTAGAAAAATGTGATATTTTATCCTGTTTCATTCAGTGCAACGAGAATGCAAATGAAGCTTCGGAATTATATTAGCTCAGGAATTTCTTTTCTAAACGGTTAATGATTAGTTAATATAAGAAATAGTACTTAATTTTAGGTTTCTTGAGAGAAGATAGTCGACTAAACTCATATTTAGTAGAATTAAGTCAAACCTCGGCCGCAGTCTTATATAAAAAAGAATAATGAAACTAACGAGATAAATGGTTTGGCAAACGTTGAGACTAATCACACAAACTCTTGCAGAAAAATTGGAGCTCCTGTTGATGTAACAAAATCTCGGGTTCAATAAATACTAAAGAGACATAAATATAAGCCGTATAAGTTTAAGTTAGTTCACAATTTACATCCTGGAGATGCCGTAAGAAGAATGAATTTTTGCAATTGGTTCCTGCAAAAGACA
>JAHWXV010242516.1:0-25779 GCA_024586415.1 Phrixothrix hirtus | reverse complement strand
TATATATATATATATATATATATATATATATATATATATATATATATATATACAAGTATGCTTTTAGCATTTAAAATCACATTTTCTAATGGCACTGTGCGATAATCCCAGGTTTCTATAATACTACACGTTATAAGAGTTTATCTTAATATAATATTTATGGGATTTCGTCATAAACCTAACTGAAGTAAATCATGTCCTTCAACCGAATATAGTGTTGGATATTCAATAATTAGTAGTTAAGACAATAACTTCAATTGCCTCGTGTAATATTTCAATACACAGAATGATTGAATATGCAAAAAACACTCATTAAACCGCATTGCAGGTAGAACCTGAATAGATGGTACTAAAAATTCCATTGGGAACTATCTGATAACTTAAGCTATTATGCTATCTCCAACATTCACGAAAGGAAATTGCATAGGATTTTCTAGCGTGTCGATATTTGTTGAATTAGTGTCATATTAAATAGCATGATGTGATTAACAAATGATACTGAATCGGGATAAATGAATTGACTTGGTATTAAAATTAGTCTAATTAAATATTTTTAATAGTAGCCTTACAATGTTCAACTTAAATTATTTATTTAATTAATTAGAGTGAAGTTGATGGAAAATTAAGTACCCAGTTTTAATGTCAAGTCTAATTTGCAATTATAATGAAAGGTATTCCTATTAAGCGATATATATTTTAATGAACGACTTAACTTACAAATTGAATTATTTTAAAGAAAGTATTGGCTTTGTGTGAACTATCGATATAATCCAACAGTTTTGTCAGCAATATGTCGTAAAATACGACAAATTAATTACAGCACTTATACAACATATTATGTTACCGGTTAATATATACATAACAATATTAACAGCTAATTAATTTGAACTGTAAATAAATTAATTTTTCCTACACAATAACAAAGTGAAATAGCTACACTAATGAGTGTTTATAAATTAAAGCTCCTTTTATTCATTTTAAGTATTCCCACTTGTAGCACTTGTTAGGAATAATCATGCAAATTAGTTGTTTATTGTGTTATACGGAAAAAAAACGTGTTTAAATATACTTTAGAGTTTAACTCGGAAATTATCTTCGTAGTACAATTATAATACCTAAGTAAGAAATTTATGCTTTAATATAAATACTTAGTAATGTTTTAAAGTATTTATCTTAAAAATATGAATGGTGTTTAGACTATATTAACAAATAAATTCATAAATTTCAATGTACACTAAATCTTACAAACTGCTATCAAGCAGAACACGCGAAATCTAAAACATAGAAATTCAAATTGTGTGACATACAAAATTATGTGAAACTTGCTAATTTTATATCTTTAAGTGAATTAAATACACTGGTTCTGTAATATTTAAAATGCAGGACATGTTGAAAAATGAAATTGGTCTATTTGTGATTGAGAGTATTGCATAATTACGCTAAATTTGCAAATATAGAATCTAAAATTATATCACAGATAGTCGTACATATAAAAGAAGCGAAAATAAAGTATAGAACATTCAATTTTGTGACATACCTAAACGACAATATAGATCTCTGGAAATTTGTAATACAGTTCTGAAATATTCTAAAACCGGCGATAATCAAGCCCCAAAAAGTTAAAAATACAATAATCGTGCAATATTGACAATTGGTCAATCCAGAGCACATGCAGACCCTGATACGTGTAGTACCACCGCATAAAAAGGAAGCCCTTGAAATTTTAAGAAACAACAGTGCAGGATATAAAATTCAAACGCGGTGATGTATGACGTAAGCAGCTTTACCTGTATTTAACGATTATTGCAGTCAAAATAAGCTATCTGCTAAAAGTAGTCAAGTAATTCTAAGGTGTATTACATTCATAGTTGAAAACTAAATCATTTTCAAGGTGATGATTATTGATTACATACCGCGACCAATGTTTGGTTCCACATACGAACACAAGGACGACTTGGAGGACGCAAACGAAGCGTCATTTGTCATCAGTGGTGAGCTATTGCGTTGGTAATTATGTTTACTCTTCAATGAAATGTAACGCGCAATGCAATTTTTGTAATTAACATCAGGTTGTTAATATAACAGGGAATACCTTTCGTACAATTTTCCTTTTACTCATCTTAATGCATCATTACCAATTTTGCCACTTAAACATGTGCAACTTTGAAATATCCAAATAAGGAACAGGGCCAGCACTTGTATTCAATTCCTAGAACTAGTTATTATTTAGTTTCGCCCCTATATCTAATTTACCAACGAAGAAGCTACCTTCAATTCCAAATGATTTTACTTTCAAGGTTAGACAGTGATCATATGGAATGAACTGATTTTACTGTTTCTGACCCACAATATATACAATAAATACTGGTAGTTAAGTTCTTGACAAATAGGTGCCGGCGTTATGGCAATGCCTGAGAAATTTTATAAAGAATCATTTATAACATTCCATTTATGATATTTCCATGATTCCTATTGTTCAAAAGTCGACAAACCTATCACTGATGTTAAGCTCCAGTAAACAAATTGTTCCATATTTTTAAGTAAATTATAAAGTAATTAAGTAATCAAATGCCTACATTAATTCTATTTTTATTAAAAACGTAACAAAACCTTTGTATATATTATAAACACAATTATACCTTCTAGAGGGTGATTAACTATGGGCGCCTGTGCTGATTTTTGGATGTAATGCGTCGAACTACTCAATTCTGCTCAATAATTTGTATACATTGTGTAAAATATGTTTGTCAGCCTGTACCTATGTACCTATACCGTCGCAGTGAATTTTCCTTGTGTGTATAATTAAATTAATAAATTATGAGTATAAACTCACTGCTTTAAAACGGTATAGTTGCACTAATTGTATTCATTTTGTTTATTTGATCCCATTTGGTTAGACGAAATATAACAAAACACCCTGTTTATATTTTAATTAATTATCATTTATATAATTACCGAGCTTTCTAACAACAATTTATTATATTTATTTATTTTTGCTTTTTAATTATTATCTTATAATTACCGATTAAGGAGTTAATGGATTTACTTATATTTAATTACAGTTGCAATAATTAATGTTAAGATATGATACACTTTAAATTTATTGTAATGTATTAATCTGCATAGTTCAAGATCCTTGACCACGGTCAACGATATTTTGTTTGAAATTTATGTACATAAAACCACGAGTGCTCAAATTTGATTAGATAAACGAACCGTAGTTTTGCACTTTGATGGGAATTTTACGTTAATTAAACTAATTTAGTTGCTTTAATTCAAATGACATATAACACATTTATTCAAAGAACAATCTGTATTATAATCCGTCACGTGTTACATAACTTTTAATGTTCTTAATTAACCTGATTAAGCATGTATAATTATTTTGGTTACTAGTGAACGTATGTAACCATTTCTATCCGTATAATTTTTACTGCTCTACACATGCAATCAACGCACATAATGATATACTAATTTGTTATTAAATATTTAAAGTGATGTAGTTAAACCAATAGAAAGTTAATTCGCCTTGAATTTGGTGATAGCCGTTTAGTATATGAACACGCATTCGAAGCCGTGTTCCACAGAGCTGTTCGCCGCTTGAGTTTGGCAACATTTCAGGCAAGAACTATTTTAGCGCCATAGCTGGTAAAACCACTTCAAACCGATGAACATAGGTTAAAACTACCTCCAAGTATAAGCGTGGTAATTTTGTCTTGTGAAATATTGTAAAATTCCGTTCACATTGCATAAAAATAGAAATTTAAAACAAACGGTCAATACTTCTGTTACAAATCGTAGCGGTCAAGGGTTTGAGGGCTAGCGCGATCTATTAACAGTTAAAAGAACTGATTTACGTGTTCATTAACCTGCGTTATACAGTTCAGAATCCAAGTAACAAATTCGACGAATACTATTCTAATTTATTCACATTACAGGATCTGGTTTAATTACGAGCCATTGCATATTACATGAGAATTACCTAAATTAATTTTCACCCGCGCTAAACATATAACCATCACCCGAAAACCAAACTGTCCAACAACAAAAGCTAACTTAAAAATACAAGTGTTGTTTAAGTTAAATTATATCAAGGTTATGATTCAACTACGTATAACGGTGTGTACAAAATAAAAATGGTTAACAAGATTGAGCGAAAGTGAACTAAAATCCACTCTGGGAAGAAGCGCTGTAAATATTGTACATAATTATAGTAAGCTTTTAGGTAAATACTCTCCGAAGTAACCAGGTACAGTTCTGGACCTATACTCCGACTTAGAAGCTAACTCACGGCATTTGTAACTCTGTTCTAACCCCAGCTAGCCCAAAGGCTGGACACGGTACAATATTAACATCAGAGCAGGGACACGTTACAAGACATATTCGGTTGATGAACATTTTACCTCATATAAATAACAAATTAACTATTAGAAATAGAAATAAATTTCGAAGCCTAGAAACTAATGGTTAGTGATTCGTTTATTACACATTAAACGTAATAAGTCTAATCTGTATTTTATTACAAAAACATGCTGGAAAGAGGTAAATTAATTGTACCACAAAATATTGTATACAATATCCACAGGGTGGTGAGGACATTAATACAGCATGGTTTCGTATATACTATTCATGGCCATATTGCAAATATGTGTCAAGGAATGTTGTTACTATTAAATAAAACCTATAATACTTATAGATTTACGGAGAATTCTTGTACAATCAGGGACATAGAAATTGACCCATACAGTCAGCCTTGCTCCCAGTTCGTTACAGTCTAAATCCTTCAAATTCAAAATAGAATTAGTTAATTACACAAGTAGAATGTCAAACTTCTATGCATGAAATATGATACTGTTAGCGAAATACAAATTTAATTTTAGCATAGGTTAACATTTTCTTTTATTCTGGTGTGGTTATTAGATTTGCGTATTATATTTATCGTTCAATTCGATTTTGCCTTTATGCCTAGAATTGGACTTTCAAAATTATATAACGAATTATAGAAGAGTAGCTAGGATTAGAGAGCACGAGACCGACCACCACTACCAAGGTTATATACGGAAAATGAGATGGGTGATATCAAACTTTTACGCTCTTCGCTTATAGCATTATAGCAGGGAGTGTCATATCAAAACCGATTTACATCTTTTTATCGATTCTATGGCGTGAAATATTACTCGTGTTTGGTATGGAATTAACGAAAAGTAACCAGCCTGTTATAAAAGACAATTTCTAGGGAATTTTCATATATGAAGCATTTCACTAGGTTTAGAGGAGGGAACTTTGAAATATAACTAACAGACAAAATTTGTAAAACCACAGCCATTAATATAACTGCGAAGTTTGCAATCTAGGATTACCAATGTATCTAGTTGATTCTCTGTCCTTCGTAAAAGAATTCTCGATTTTAAGTTAGATATTTCAATGCATCAAAGAAATATTAGGTCACTTGAGGGAATACGACATAAACTAGGATATTTGATACGCATAAGTTTTAAATCGCGCATCTAAACAATTTAATAGAAACTACTTTTTTAATCCGCGGTGTAGTTATACAAAACTGGTACATAAATAGGTTGTCACACGATCGCAGCCGAAGAAGAGCGCCGAAGGTACACGGATGTGCACACATATTGTTGTAATCTATCATTGCGGAGTATAACAGGTGTTCGAAATCGAACTTTCTTTCAGGTTACTTGCGTTTCTAGCACTGTGCAGATCTTCAAGTCTTAGCAAAGATCGTTGTTCAGTTGTAATAAGTGCAATAAAGTATTTTCCAGAAATGATGCATTAATGCATCATTCTAAAACATGTGGCACTGTCGGAAATATTGCTTGCAATATTTGCAACGTGCAATTTAGTCATCAACAGGTACATTACTAATCAACACAAATTACAGCAAGTATGTGACATTTTCGGAAAAAGTTTTTGAAGTGGTGTGGAACTATTTACATATATACTTAGTAACCACAACAGCAATGAACATGTTACTTCTCCATCAAAGAAGATAAAATTGTCCGACGTCAGCGATGAGCCGCAGATGCACGATGTAATATATGTAGAAAGGATTATACGACAGTTAAAAAATATGTGGGGCATTTAAGATCTCAAAAACATTTATCAGCAATCGCAACCCCTTAATTATGATGCTATGGAACTACATTCTAGTTTTAAGGGTATAATCACAAGTTACAGAATTGCAGGGAATGGAACTAAAATTCCCAAGTTTCTTCGAAAGATCAAATCTATAGTGATTTATATAATTGAATCTGTTATACAATCTCACAAGACTGTGACAAAATTCAACGTGGAACTGTTTGGACATTATGTTTCTGAAAAAATGCCTATTGGAGGATTAAAATTAATTAATACCAAATATCAGGTGGTTATACAACTTATGAACGACTTATCACATTTATATGACTATGTCGCGTTATTAAAACTAAGTGAAGAGTTCAAGAAAGGTATAGCGGATGGGCATTAAATTATATTTCCCATCAAATTAATATTAACAAGTACACCAATAAGAGACTCGTCATATATTGAACTACCAAGGCAGATTCAATTAAAGCAGGCATATATAAAAGCTAGAAATTCAGATAACGCATGTTTTTCGTGGGTGGCATGCCAGCCTTTTATGAAATAGTTAAACATGCGGATCGAACATCATCTTACCCTCATTCTTCAAAAATAATTAACACAACTTGTGTAGAAGTTCCAATGAAACTAAAAGAAATGCCAACATTTGAAAGTAAGAGCGATATTAGTGAACATGCTGATGGATTGCAATTCAATTCTGAAAACGAAAACTATAATATTGTGGGTCCATTATATTATACAAAAGTTGTTCAGCAAAAGAATGTAAATTTATTGTATGCTGAGGAAGGTATTAAGGGTCACTATGTGTGGATGAAGGACATTTCATGGCTTGTTAGTTCTCAGGTTTCAAAACATGACGGGAAAAATTCTTATGTATGGATTGTTTCACCTTTTTCCCTAAAGAATCTGTGTTATCAATGCATAAAACCAACGATTGCAACAAAGTTTATACGGTTATGCATACAGAAGATTTAAAATTGAACAAAACCGGCGCCTTAGTTCCAGGAAATATTTTAAAGTTCGATAGCTATGAAAAGAAGATTAGGGTTCCATTTTTTGGTTATACAGGCTTCGAATCGGTTTAGCGGCCAATTTATACAAGTTCTCCCAATTCACACAACAGTTATATGAATAAAACTTATCTTCACATTCCATATAGCTTTGGTTACTACATCAAGTGTTCATAGGACGATACCTTGAGTAAATATGAAACATATAAGGGAGAAGACTGTCCAAAAGTGTTTATGGAGAAATTTGCGAAGATATTAAGAAAATATAACAATTACATAATGATACTGTTTCCTATGGATAAACTTAGCGCAGAAGAATAGAACATGTTTGATACGGCATTAATTTGTTATATATGCAATGAAAAAATGGATTCTTTAGACAAAGTGGCAGATCATGATCATTTAACATCAAAATTTGTTTGGGCAGCGCATTCTAGATCTAATTTAAATTACAATATACCAAAAATTATTCCCACATTTCTTCATAACATGTCCAATTATGATTCGCATCTATTTATAAAAGAATTAGAATGTGATAATGAACAAATCGATATTATTCGAGAAAACAAAGAAAAATATATTTCTTTTACAAAATCGTTATTGATAGATAAATATGTAGCTGAAAACAATAGCAACTATGATTTTGTGCATATGCTGTTGTTTGTGCAATTGTTCATTACATTCTATACTTTAAATCTTACTGTCTAAAGTATCCAAGCATTGAAATTAGATTGTTTTATAAACTCAATAGCAATTAAATATTTAGTTGCCTTTATGCAACTTGTGGTCTATTTTTATTTAAAACTATTCATTTCTTCAAATAATTAAGTTAGCCTTGTTCAAGGAAAAACTAGTATTAGTAGATACTCTATAGGGTATTGGAGCGGAAGTGGATTTAAAGATGGCTGCCAGAGTGTCTGAGGGGCGCAGCGGTAGCTGTTTGTAGCGAGACCTAAACCCAAGTGTAGGAATGGGGAGCGCAGTCCTAGTTTGAGCCCTAATTTATATATATTAATATAAAAAGTGAACGTATACGCCATCTATAGGTACAGCAATGTAGTTAACGGTGCCTGAGACTTTGGTAAACAAATAGTGAACGCATACACCGTTTATGGGTACACAAATATAGTTAGAATTTTATCAGGTTAAAAATCACTCACGTATGCCCACTAAACTTCAAAAATAGGACTTGTAGAAATTGTCTTTAAATATTAGCAAATAAGTATTTACTTAAGGTTTAATAATGTAATCTAGAAATTGATAACTTTATCTAATTCAGCGCTGCCGCCTGCTATCTTAATAAAAGAATGTAAGTAAAAACTATTTAAATATACAGATGTATTGGATTTACTTTAACGTAATGACGCTAACATTCAAAATGCCCTTATTCGAAAAAGCCCTTTGTAAAAAATTTAAACATGTCTTTAGAAACGAATTCCTAATACATACATGTACTAATTAAACACGAAGATATCAATAGGATTGATAAAAATTATCTCTCATTTGGGTAGAGCGAACAATGAAATCTAGTTCTACCATTGAAACTAAATTAAACATTAAAATAAAATAAGGTAATATATCTCTACCAACTCAATAAGCACCACTTGAATATGTGCATAATTAACCACCAATGCTGAGGATATTGCTCAAGTAGGCAACGATGAGTGTAGCGATATATGTCTCGCTAAAATTTTTAAATAAGTGCGCCATCTAACGTTGTAAAAACTTTTATTCAAATTTATTTACTAGATTAAAGGCGCTAAACTAATTAAATTTAAATTTGAAGGAAGAAATCCCTAACAAAAAAAAGTTAATATTCAAACTTAAGAATTTATTAGAAATGACGACACCTATGCCCGCTAAAGTTCAAAATGCGTATTTTTTAATAAAATTCAAATTAAGCTTTAGTATCGTACTAACTTGAATAGAGAGAGGCTCAGTATGGGTGTATCTACTTATGTTAACGTTTATGGGCCGAATAATGATTCTAAAGTTATTAAGGTAGATATTGTGAAATATTACAAACTGTTTTCGCTACATGGAGGAAGTATTTTGGCGATCGTACCCGCAGCCGCCATAATTAGAATTTCAGTTGAGAATTGTGAGCACGATTTCCCATGCGATTACCGTAAAAATTGCAATTCAGAAGAGAGATGACTGAAAGTGGGAAAGAAATGGAAGATCGTTGTCCCCCACCACTTTTTCAAGAATGTGTAGAAAATTTTAAAAGCTCAGCAGTAGTCGTGTGCGTACACACCATGTGCAAAAAAGTACCGAAGTTTATGCATAATTATACTTACGATGTTTGGCATCACCGCTTATGGTAATTTAATGAATAGCAAGGAACTAGTTTATGCAAAGGATTTGCTTCACACGAAGCCTCAGCAACCAACGGCTTCTTTTATTCTAAAAAAAGTGATAAAGTTGCATGCCACTGGTGCGGAATAACTTTACATGTGTAGTGAAGGGAAGACGATACACTTCTAGAGCACTTTAAATGTGCACCTCATTGTCAATTTTCGAGATTAAGGTGCAACATACAACAACATAAGAACACAACTTAAACGAATATGCCGTCAAATGCCGATGTCCAGAAACTGATGTCGTTAACATGCAAGATGTTACTCAAAGTTTTGACGAATGAAAAAAATTTGAATAAGTTTAAATTGAACATAAAGCAGCGTCATTTCAGCGAAACATTAAAATTGTTTCGTAAAAAGTAGTTAATTTTAAGATTCAGAATAGAAATGTACGGCGTTTGTAAATGTTTCAACATAATGAATATTATTCAAAACAGTAAATATAAAAAATCTCTTCATTATCAGTTTCCTGTTTTACCGTTTCCTTAAAAAGTATAAATAGAGTGGGTGTGGAAAGCAAGCCGTTTAGTTTTGCCTAGTAAACGAAAGGGTTCAGGTGTTGCGAATACGCTTACTGACAAGCTGCCTTTTGAAGTTCACCTGCCTGGATATCAATATTGCGGTCCAGGTACTAAATTAGAAAACCGCCTCGCTCGTGGAGACCCTGGTATGAACCCGTTAGATGTTGCCTGTAAACGCCACGGCATAAGCTACAGTCTAAGCAACGATCTAAGCTAAAGATAGGGCTAACCGTATTTTAGAGGACAGAGCTTGGCAAAGGTTCCAAGTAAAAGACGCCTCGTTTAGAGAAAAAGCATCTGCGGTAGCTGTAGACACGGTCGTGAAAAGGAAAGGAAAGTTTGGAATGAGTTGCTAGGCACGCAACAAAACGCGGAAAAGTCGTAAACTGGGTGGAGCTATTCCAAAGAAGAAAAGAGGAAGCGCATGTTTTAACAAACAAGTCCTTAAGCAGACCAAAAATTCGACGAAACATATTATTGGAAGTTCGGCCGGAGGCAGTTTACCAAGTTTAATAAGGCCTGCCTTGACTGCTGCTCATATTGCCATAAATGCTATCGTAGGTCGAAAAAATGTTAAAGTTCCTCGCGTAATACCGCTACCTAAAACATCTTATATGCTGCGGGGATGTTGGAAGGCGGTTTTAGTGGTATTGGTAAGGCAGTTAATGACACCAAAGCTGCAAAAGAGATGCATGAGGGAACCGAAAGACATAATGGAGTTGCGGAAGTGGCTGCTATTGGAAACAAAGGCAGCAGAATTTATTTAACGCCTTATAAGTGTGACAGCGATCTATTTCTAAGTTCTTCTCTACCGCCGCCACGTATTGATTCAAAAAACTCCTAAAGTTGCCCCGACGAGCGCTGACGGAAGTGGATGTGAAGAAGTGCGCAAAAACATTCCCTACTTCATAGGCGCACTTATGCGAAATTGTTTACCTACGAAAGCGTTGACTCGTGAATTTGCAATAATTAATTTGGACGGCTAGGAGGGGCCTGCACTTCCTATAAGAGGAATAAGAGCAACGTTTTCTATTATGATAGCTTTGGTGACCTTGGACCTCCGCAAGAAGTGCTAGACTATTTTCTGGGCTTTATAATTCATTATAATTATAAGCGCGAGCAAGACTTTTATACGGCAGTTTGCGGACCTTTATGCTTAAATTTTCTATATAAGTAAATGTTGCTGAGTGATATTCATTAGCCGGCAGCGACATGGCAAGAACGTTCAGTATAACAGGTGCAGGCAACAAAGCTGTATCGCTGATTTATCCCATGTGGGATGCGGAAAATCGTTACAAATACGTATTAGTGTTGATTGCTTTTCGCAGTGTAAACTCAATAGGAAATATTACCAAGGAAAACAATAGATTCCACTTCATCGACGAAAATAAAAATGAAATAACAATTGAGATTCCGCACGGTGCGTACGACATTGACGAAATAAGCGAATATACAAGCCGTAGACTTTTGAGATTGTTTAAGACGAATGATGACAGATTTCATGTAACAGTGAATTCAAACTGTTACAAGTGCGAGTTGAAGTGTGCGTACAACGTTGATTTTGGAAAGTCTCAAAGTTTCGGCCGCATGATAGACTTCAAATCTGAAGTATTAAAAGCGAACCTACTTCACGCTCCTTCAGAAGTCATCCTAATATCAAAGCACAATCACATTAATGTAGTGTGACGTTATAAAATGAGCATATATAAACGACAACCCAGTACACACTATATACGAATTTGGCATCTATTACTAAGCTCCAGGACACAGTATCAATCTTAAACCTGTCAATCGGCCGTTTTTGGAAATTAACACTGAGGAAATAAGAAAAATTTCTATCGATCTGGTAGACCTGTTGGGTCGACCTCTTGAATTTGGCAACGTGCCGCTCTCGGGGTGTCTAGAGCTGCGCTAGTTTGCACTGAGGAAGGATGGCGCTCAGATTTAGGAGTCAGTCACCTATCTCTCATCAGTATCTGCCTTGAACCGCTGTTGTTGTTGATGGCTATAGAAGAGATAGCTCAAATCTACGCGTGCGTGGTTGGAAATCTGCTTTTAATAGAGAGAGACGCCGGCTGAAAGAGCTGCTATCATCTACTAAAAAACAATTTCTAAGATCGATTGGAGTTAGGACAAGATAAAAAATGCCTCATCTTGATTTCTTCAAGAGGTACACTTACGATTATGGCATTATCAAGGAAGAACTGCATACTTATTATCCCTACGGCTCTAGAACATATGAATATTCAAACGATGTCAGAATTTTAAATCAAAATCAAGACCTAATAACGGATACCCACAATAGTTATATCTATATTAGCGGATCGGCAAAAGAAGACAAGCTACCGGATGCTGAAAGTAAGGTGTACGAGTTTATGAAAAATTTTACATGCTTCTTGTTCGAGGAAATATGCTATGAATTGGGCGCAAAAGTATCGATTCAGCGAAATTCCCGGAATTACGAGTGCCACCAATTGTTATGCATCTTACACGCCTGATTATTTGAACAGGTTAAATTTAACCAGATGGGCCGGCCAAAATACTGTAAATGACTATTTTCAAAATGATCTTGAGAAGCACTTCGTTGCTTGCATACCTTTAAAACGTATACTAGCGTTTTGCGAGATGTACAAAAACCCCATTATTAACGTGCGCCAAGAGCTGGTCTTATTAATGGCTAGAACTTATAAAAATTATTATGAAGGTGCTGCAGACGTAACAATAACTGCGAAAGAAATTAGTTTGAAAATGCCTCATTCAATGCTTAGCCATCAAGCCAAACTCAATTTGAGTATACGATTCCTTCGATAAAAACTCGATACTTTTTTTACCTTTTAGGCGCTGGGAGATTTACGAGCCACCCGCAATTAAAAACGCCAGAATGGATATTTGACCAATAAAAACTTCTAGTAATTTGGAAAAACCTCGTTGAGTGCTGATTAGCTTTCAAAGAGATCAGAAAAATGTTAAACACGTGGACGCATCAAAATCTAATCACTTGGACGTCACGCATTTATCGCTCCATTTGAATTCAGAAAAGTACCCATTCGAACATATGCCGCTGAACTTTGAAATCAACAATTATGCTCCGGTTTATATTAACTACGCAAACTTTGAACGTGACTACTATGAAAAAGAAAGAAGTTCTCCTCTATTCAACTACAAGCCGTTCAAGGATTGTCCCGTATTCGCCATAGATTGTTCCAAGCAAAATGAACATTTTAAGAACTCTACCACCGACAATAAGTTAGAGATGGAGACGTTAAAAAGCTTTCCGTAAAGTGCAGTCGCCTATTGTATGATATTGCACGATACAATTATTGAATATGATTCTATTACTGCAGAAGTTAAAAATATATAAATTTATAGTTAGTTTAAAATGGAATGTATTATTTTGTATTTTGTAATTTATTTTATAAAAATAGAATGTAATTATTATCTCTATAGAACATGTTATGTGTGTATGTGTATTCTATTAGGCATAAAAGCGGCGGTTACAAATACTTTGAGGTTAGCAGTTTGGTAACTTCAGCCACGAAGTTTGTAAATCTAAAATGCTCCTGACCCGGATCTAACTTTAATGATGAAAACAAACGTTCAGATGACGCTGCTTATCGACGCTAACGGTTTAAAGTTTAAAAATATCTACATGTTCTCAAAATGGTTTTATAAAACTAAATTCCAACTTCTAGAACAAGTATTAAAACCGATAAAAGGCGTAAATTACCTTTTCGTTTAATAAAACGAGGGTATTCGGCCTCCTTGGGATGCCATGGCCAATTCGGTGTTTATTTTCGATGACATGGCCTGCTCTAAACAAGATAACATTCGGGCGTGTTTTAGCATGGACAGACAATACGGTGGTCTGTTCTATATCTGTCAGACATATCCAAGAATTCCAGAGCATTTAATTCGTGATAGTTCAAACATGCTGGTGCTATTTAAGCAAGTGCTCTAAATTTAAAGTACGTTTATGATGATCACGTTGGGACTGATATATTTTAACATGAATTTAAGGAAATCTGTTCAAAGTGTTGGCAAGACGCTTACGGCTTTCTCAGTATTCATAAAGATTTCGGCATTAAAGCCTGCAGATATACAAAAGGTTTGGCTCAGTATATAATCAACAACTAAAGTAAAAAATACTTCAATCCTGTATATCGCCTCTTCGTGAACAGATATCGCTCACTCTGTTGTATAAAGACCTGCAGAAAGACCAGTATACCTATAAAACAGATCTGTAGAAAAACCCGTAAACCTATAAAGAATGTAAACAGACCTGTAAAAAGACCTTTAAACCTGTAAGGCAGACCTGTAAAACATGTAAAGCTGACCTATAGAAAGACCCCAAAACCTGTAAAACAGGCATGTAAAACCTGTAAACCTACAAAACAGACCTGTAAAACCTGCAAACAGAACTGTAGAAAAGCTACTATGAAGCTATTGTCAAGAGCTGTGCAGTAAATATGGATGCAAAAGAGAAAAAGTTAAAACGTAAAATTATTGAAGCTTGTGCAGCCGTAAAACAAAAATATCAAGCATTACAGCGGGGAGAACTAAACACCGATACAGCTATAGAGCAAACTTATAAGCCCATTATAATACCTCTTACGGAAATTGCTTCCAAAATTAATCGACTAAATTATTCCCCGTCCTTCGCAATAAAGAAGCAAGAAAAAGAAGAAATTGCTGCTACTAGTACTCCAACTACCACAAGAGCAACCCGAATACCAAAACTTTTATTTCCACTAACATCTTCTTCACATTTGCGAGTGAAACCAGCTCGTGATGATGGTGAGGTTAGATTTATTTGAGATGTGCCAATAGGCACCATAGGTCCATCACCTACTCCGCCATCGTTGTTGTCACCGTCCCCTTCAACTCATACCTATTCGGCAACGTTACTATCCATGTTGGAAGAGCCCGGTGCTGATGTCTCCTTTGAACAATATGCAGAGCTACTTCGGTACTACCACGAACTTATGATTAGAGATACCTAGAACATAACTGATACTACATACGGAATGACGCATAACATAAATATCGATAAATAGCTAATTGGTAAAGATGCTATAGGAATTGTAGGCAACGATCTAATTATTAAAGAAAAAAAATATGAAGGCACGCCTGGCTTATATGAATTGTTGATTATGAAGAAACCGAATTTTTCACGAGTTGCACAAACCGATAGAGACAACTATAGAAGAATGATATTGAGCACAAATGTTATAAGACCTAATTTTACCCCTACCGGTGAAATAGGAGGCAACAAATACTGCAAGTAGGTAAATGTAATTAAACCTATACTGGATAGAGGCGAAAGGTGAGAAATGTCGGCTGCTGCAGTGGCACACAGTAAAAAAGAGACGTTATAGTAGTCTGGGCGGTGAAGTCTTCAAAGAAGTATATTCTAACAGAAATCCACCAGAGTACAAGTGTTAGCACAGCATTCACTGATTGCGCGACAAATTACACCTTGTTTGGGCCGGAAAACTTGTAGTTCATTCAGCTCACGATATCGAAATAGTCGCAATTTTAGAAGAGCTGGTCGGGGCCGGTTACATATACATGCCTGCAAATAACGACTTTTTACGAGTAGGCCGTCAATAAGCTTTAGGTATTTGATAAAGTAATAATGTATAAACAAAAAATCGTAAAGGAGCTGAATAAAGCTTCTAGAAGAAGCTATCCTCGAAGGCGAACAATAATTATGGGGCTAGATGAGTCACGGCAGGCAGATTTAGTCGAATGTGCACCTTACACCAAATAGAATAAAGGTTATAAGTACATTTTAGTGGTAAGTGATTGTTATTCGAAGTTTTTATGGACTCTCCCGTTAAAGTCAAACACCGGCGAAGATGTTACTGAAGCTATGGCTTCGATTCTTAGAAATGATGTACGGTGTGTTCCTCAAAATTTGCAGACTGATAAGGGCAAAGGGTTTTACAACGATAAATTTGCAAGGTTAAAGAAGACCTATATTATCAATCATTACTCTACTTATTCGACGAAGGAAGCTGCAATGGCAGAACAAGTTATTAGAACTATTAAGCAAACTTTGTATAAAACATTTAGTCTGCTGAGAAAATATCGTTTGATCGATGTCCTGGATAATGTTACAAGCAAATATAACAGTCGTTGACTGTTTACGTCACTTCTAACACGAAACTCGATCACGTCTATAATAAATTAAAAGTATTCGGCAAGCATCGTTACAAAGTTGGTGACGTAGTATGAATCAGTAAATTAAAAGGAGTATTTGAAAAAGAATTTACGCCAAATTGGTCCACCAAACTGTTTCAAATTACTAAAATCCAAATTACAAACCCCCATACCTATAAACTGATCGATATGCAAAATCAGCCCAGCCTAGCAGGCTTCTACGAACAGCAGCTTCAGAAGACGGCTCATGATGATGTCCATCCGGTTGAAAAGTTCCGAAACGCAAAGGAAAGAAAGTTTAAATCAAATGGGTTGGGTTTCCAAGACCCACCTGGGAAGATGCTTCTGTTTTACTTAATTAGTTCTTAAGTTTTGACTTGTATAATAGTTATATAAAATAATAAGGGTTAATTATATACATAGTATTTATTTTATTTTGAAACATACACATAATATTATTAAAAATACACACTCAGATACAAATAATACCGTGTTTATTTTATTTTTAAACATACACATAATTATTATTAAAAAACAAATTCAAATAGAAATAATACGGTATTAACTTTATTTTTAAACGTACATATAATTATTATTAAAAATACAAATACAAATAATATTTCCAATTATCCAAGATGAGTTTTGTGGTGCCCATGAGGTAACGTATCGGTACTATTGTCAAGAAAATACCTTTTATCGTTAAAACAATTTAGGCCAATTTTATGCTGTTCTGTGCTGCAAATGTTATGCGCATAAGATCTGATGCTTCGTTGGACAATTTCTTTGGGTTTTTGCAGCGTCAAACAGTCCACCCAATCTTGAAAAGTGATTTCATTTTTCACAACATTATATCTTACTCCCTTTGATTTCCTGACGCATTTTCCATCTTCAACCTTAAAAGCATACATTTTTGAACGTAAACCAACAAAATGGGTCATTAAAAGGCCGCTCAGTTCATCTTTTATAAGTTGGTGGTCTTTCTTATTGACTAGAGGTACTGAATATATATTATTACCTGGATAAGCGCTAGTATTAAATATATGCACATAAGTTTTAATGACGTACATATATACATCAGATTTAAGTTCGTACACTAAATGACTGTATCTGTGTACATAAGTTTACAATCATCTACGCTGAATTTATTCAGCATATAGGTGTAGTGAAAGTCGTAGGCGCAAGTTTTTGATATATTTAATATGGTCATGCCAATATATAAAGGTTTAGTAAACATTAATTTGGTTTTGGCAAGCTCAACAGCCATAAGATTTTCATCAAATATGGCTCGGTTTTGGAAGTTTGGACTAGCAATTAAATTTCTAGCTCAGTGGCGACCCTCCCATTGTCTAATAAGTTTAGCGATACGCGCTTGCGAATATTCTCCATGGTCTTGCCAAAAATGATGTTAACAGATAATTTAAGTAGAATTTTTTCGAAATTATTTTTTGCAGATTGCCGATGCTTAGTATTTAGTTCAATGTACGGCTTTAACCACGCGAATTGTTTGAAACTTAAGATTTTATAAACTTTTTTTAGGACAAGCCCGTTTGACAGCGCTTGCCTTAGAGTGAAGTAATGAATAATGTAGTTTGTTTTGCTGGATAGCGTTGTCAGGAGTTTTGAAATTTTCGGATTTAACTGTTTAAGATATTGGTAACAAAATGGAAAATCCCTATGACGATCATGAATATGTTGCGGATACTTCCACTTCTGAAAATAGCCTGTCTTTGAATCATCCGAATTATCCAAAACATTGAATTCCTCTTCGCAATTCTCTAGCCATTTAAAGCCACCTTAAGGCAAGCATTGCATCATGGCGCAACTGTATAAATTATTTCCGTCTAAATACAGTAAATACTGGCCAAGTTTCGATGGATCGCAGTTTTCACCCATTTACTTGTTGTTAGCTTCCGAATATCGACTACTGCATTGAGATATTTCTTCCGGAATGCCCCTTTCCGCAAAAATGAGCA
Organism: Phrixothrix hirtus; assembly: GCA_024586415.1. NCBI lineage: Eukaryota > Metazoa > Arthropoda > Insecta > Coleoptera > Phengodidae > Phrixothrix > Phrixothrix hirtus. The sequence continues at coordinate 7,654 of JAHWXV010242516.1, read as the reverse complement.
TATCAATGGCTTTTATCAGCTCTAGCTTACATCCCGTATACTTTAGCATGCAATCCCAATATAGCAATGAAACATATAATATCAGGCAGGATTGAGGTTGTAACTTTTGCGTGCAACGTTACGCCAAAGAGGACTAAAATTACCTTTTTCATATACAGATCGGAGTATTCGCATAAATTTTGAAGTTAAAATTTTTGCCAAATTCTGCGCATGGTTGTAATCGTCCTCGGAAATTTCTGTTTCATTAAATTTATTGTAAAATGCGTCAACTGAAGGTAGCCGCGTATCGTGTAGTTTTTCTAAAGAACTAGCACAGTCATAGGGAAATACTCATTTGCGCGCGAATAATTTAAGCAAATCGTCACCAAGATGGCTAAATTAAAATTTTAAGTGTTTTGAGTATTGAATAGAGCTTGTAGAAATGATTTCGTCCAAAGAAGCATTCACGAACCTAACTGAATCTATAAATCGGATATGTATGTCGGTTTCTTCGTCGTTCAACGTAAAAGCAACGTATTTTTCTTTATTTGTCGGAACCAATTGGATTTTTCCTAATTTTGCAATGTCCCTTATAAGAAAATGGCTGTCACATCCATTCAAATTATGAAAGACAACTGGCATAATAAACTTCTTTGTGTAATTTAGATTGCAATTGGAATGCGCAAATCCCCGAAATTCCCCCGTTAAATGATCGTGGTCTGTAACAATGCTATTTTTGGATCCATCTTTAGCCGTAATTTATTTCCCGCATATGTGGCTAAATGTATAGGCGAAGCACCTTGAATCGGTTTTATTTCTAGCAATTTGGCAGAAAGCTTTTTGCAGTGACTTTAAGTTGTTCTGCAAACCATTGCATAGGATTTTGAGAGCGGCAAGAAGCGTAAAAGGATAAATTGGTGTCATAACTGCATTTTAAATACAAGCCTGTGCTAAAGGCTTCGTGTTTTTGATACGAAAAAGTTTTCCTAAATTGATCGTCGCCATTTGAAATTGGCATCAGAATTAACTCGAAATCGCAGTATAATATAGAAGGTACCATGTGTTGATTTGTAAAATTTTTAAACACAAGGAATCGTGATTGGAAAAACTGATTTTACAAGAATTCATTTCTTTACAATGCTCTATATGCTCTTTTAATTTAGTTTCGTACGTAAAATAATTTAAGTAGTCATGGCATAAATGGTTTTTACCTTTATACTTACTTAATTGTTTAAACAAAAGTCGCGAAGTATTTTTTATTAAGCAGTAGTGATATTTGATGTTTAAGTCATCGTTGTCGTCATTATCATTCTGTTTGTTCGTTTTCGACGGAAAATACTTATTTTGAACTAAAAGTAGATTTACGTGTCTGTTTAGTTTTGATTTTGTCAGACGACTGGGTACTACGGTGACATTTTCTTTCTCTAATTCTAACGTGTACATGTTAATTAAAATATTATTTTGTTTTCTGAATTTGGAAATTTGACTAGGTTTAACGGGGAAATCTATTCCTTGCATATTCAAAACTGTAGACCAGTGCTGATAGGAAGAATTAACACATGATTGCTTTCCGGCAATAGACTTAGGAAGCCTAATGTGATGACCCATTTCCAATTTCAGTTTCATTGATATTAATTTCCAGGAATAAGATATCTCACAAAGTCCACCTGCTCTCCTTCTCCTGAAAACCTTCCAATTTTTCCAAAACCTTATCAATCATGTGTTCCTAAAACCAATGCTTTAAAGTCGTTCTGAGGTCCATGATGGCGCTCTTTGTGCTTTATAAGCTCTCCGCTAAACGACCCATTAACTTTTATGATAGGCATTGGTTTTAAAAGTCTTTTAATTCGCTTTTTGAAGAGGAAAAATGCGTCATTTCGAAATTCGATAATATCTACATGTCTTAAACTTAAATGCCGGCACGCGCTCTAGAGGCAAACCAACTGTTTACATCTAACCATTTTACGTAATTGCTCTTAGTGCTAGAAGTGGTAGTAGTAAGATCTTGACCTACAGTACTTTCACGTTTATGCAATAATAAGATTTTATAGCGTTTTAATTGACCTACATTTGCCAACAGTTTTCGCTAACTACGAACACTTAGCGCTACTAAACAATCTGCAATTTGTTTTCAAATTATGTAGCCAGGTGTTGATAGTTTGGCTGGTGTTGCATTTATTTAAGAATTTTAAGACACTTCTAGTGTTGCTAACAATATTGTTGCTTACTTGAGCAACATCCTTAGCATTGATGATTAAACTTATCTTGGAGAGAGCGTTTCCTGGAGCAGCATTGACGTCGGGGGTGAAAGTGAGGTTAGGACGGTAGTCTTAGCAGAATGTGCGACTCTTATTACTAAGCTCAAAATAAAATAAAAGAAGATAAAGACCTGAAAAGTAATCATGACAAATAAAATAGAATTAATTAAAAATGTAATACTATTACAACTTACGAAAATAAAATTACTTAAAAATTTAATAATACTATTACTAGTACTTACTCTTAAAATGTGGAGAAGAAGAATAGAATTAATTTAAAATAATTTCTATGTCCGCACCATTGAATGCCGTTGTACCCTTAAAAATTAGGGAATAGGTATAGGAACTAAATTTGGAAATTTCTCGCTCGATGACATCAATCATTCCCTTCGGTAGAAATACTATACACTCTGCCAATTCAGCTTCTGTGCCTTTACTAAATTTTGTATTTATATAATCGCTAGGTTTAAAATATTGGAGCGTAAGTCTCTGTGTAGTTCTTTTATATTAATGAATTTTTCAGCGGTGCACAAGCATTTCTAAAATTAAAATATAAAGTTGAATTAAAAAAAATGTTTAATGCTTACTTGAGTTTGAAGAAGAAGAAGAAAACAAAAGACTTACACGAATAAAACAGCTGAACTGTTCTCTGCAAGAGACACCTTAACAATGCTGCTGATGAATATTTATACATGATTAATTTGTTTAACAGGATATGTGGTTTCGTTGATAACAAAATAACTTTGCTAGTTTTTTTCTGCTGGCAAACAAATTTTCCGTTGAAACAGGACATGCCTTCCGTTTGATAACGATATTTTTATATATGGTTCCATTGATAACAATGTGCAAACATTTCAATTAAATTTTAAAAGTTATGCATAGCAATTTTGTAAAATATTTCTAAACTATATTGTGCTTTAAGTAAACACATATAAACATATATGATTTTCCTTTTATACAATTATTACGCATATCTAAAGTAACAATTTTTACAAGTCCCATTTTTGAATTTTAGCAGGGCATATGTGGTGTCATTTTTAACCTGATAAATTCTTAAGTTTGAAATTAATTAGGCATTTTTAACTTAAGTTAAAATTTGAATTTTATGTTTGAAATTAGTATTTCTTTGGGATTTTTTCCTTTAGGTTTAAATTTTAATATTTTTGCGTCATAAACGTATTAAATAAATTTGAATAATAATTTTTACAACGTTATATGGCACACCTATTTAAAATTGTTTACCAAGGCCTACATCGCTACACTCATCGTTGCTTACTTGAGCAATATCCCCAGCATTGGTGGTTAAATATCCATATATTCAATTAGTTTTTATTGAATTGGTAGAACTTTACTATTTTATTTTATTTTAAAGTTTAATTTAGTTTTACTGGTAAAACTAGATTTCATTGTTCGCCCTAGCCAAATGAGAGATAATTTTTATCAGCATTCTGTAATAGTCCTATTAATACCTTCTTGTTTAATTAATACATGTATGCACTAGAAATTGGATTTCTAAAACACAATAATATTTAAATTCTTTATAAAAGGCTTTTTCAAATAAGGGCATTTTCAATGTTAGCGTCTTTACTTTAAAATAAATCCAATATATATGTATATTTAAATAATTTTTACTTGCATTCTTTTATTAAGATAGCAAGCGGCAGCGCTGAATTAGATAATTTATAAATTTCTAAATTATATTATTATACTTTAAGTAAATACCTATATACGAATATATAAAGATAATTTCTACAAGTCCTATTTTTGAACTTTAGCAGGCGTATGAGGTGTCATTTTTAACCTGATAAAATTCTAACTACATTTCTGTACCCATAGATGGCATATGCGTTCACTTTTTATTTACCAAAGCCTCAACCACCGATAACTACATTACTATACCCTTAGATGGAGTATACGTTTACTTTTTACTTGCCATAGCCTCAAACACCGAAAACTACATTTCTATACCTATAGATGGCGTATGCTATCACTTTTTATAATAATATATATAAATTAAGGCCCAAAGTACGACTGCACCCCCCATTCCTACACCTGAACTTAGGCCCTCCAAGATCTAGCGCCGCTCCCCCCAGACACTCTGGCAGCCATCTTTAAATGCACTTCCGCTCCCGTACCAGTGTAGAGTATCTACTAGTATTACATAGTAATTTGAGAAACTAGTCATCATTAGGTGCTTAAACATTGAAAATTGGTTTGTAATTTTCAACTTTAGAAAAATTTTGGATTCAGCTAAAACCACGATTTCAATTGTCCAAATGATTTATTCTCGAATTAACAAAATTCGAGTCACACTAAATTTTATTAAGTGACGTGTAACCTGAAGGTGGTCCTAAATAAGCGGTATTACGGTAAGATATGTTGGGTGCCAGTTTGTTCATGAACAACAGAATAAAGGTAGGTAGATAACTAAATAATAGTAAAATAAGTGAACCTCCAACACACTATGGTCCTTAGTTAGCTCTGCAATCTGTAAAAGTAGTTCAACGAGGAACAAGAAACAATAATAAATAAAAAAATAGTCTTTAAAAAATTATATAGTAATTAAAAGGAAAACTGAAAATCAAACAATTCGTATTAGAATAAATTTTTGCATTTATCAAAAGAGGATGATCGACGGAGATAACAATAATTAAACAATTTCAAAAAAAAAGTTATATGTATTCATAAAACAAAATAATTAATTAAAAAGTCTGGTGATCACCGTTCCTTGATAATTTCGTACATATAATCAAATGAAACAATTAATTAAGCTAATAAAGGTTCAAACAAAATCAAATTAGATTTGAATACAAATCTGATTAAAGTGGTTTCAAAATTTAAATTGAAAATATTTAAGCACGTAGTTCCAAAACAGAAATTGTTCGGAAACGTAAACTAAGTAATTACGTAAATAAATTTCAAACAAAACAGGATAATAAGGGAAAGCCAATATGTACGTTAATAAACTTCAAACAAACACAATCATAAGAAACATTCGATATTTACGCTTCAACTTCAACTGGATGCGTCTTGGTACTGACAGCAGCGGTAACAATGGAATTCGGGTGGTAGAAGCTGAAGCAATTCAAAATTTCCGCGAAGAAAGGGTAACAACCAACTTACAGTAATAGAGTTATAACTGTAGTTGATTTAATTTGGTAACAAAACAACGCACACATCGATTTTAAAGCGACGTAGATAACCGGCAACAGCAGCAGGTTATTTAGCCGCACTTGAAAGAACGAGATAAGCACTGCATATGTAACAATTGCAAGTGCGTCGACAATGAACAATAACGAAGAAGTAATTAATTACTCTAATACAATAATTTATTGCTGACAAACGCATAGGTAACTGGTAATAATCAAAGGTAATTAATTATATTCGAACAAAAGAAACACGTACGGCGTATATTAATTAAGTACAGCACATATACATCACCAAAACCCTTCCTCTAGTGCATTCTCAGACAACCTCCGATAGTCCTCTGCATAAAAACCCGATAGCATTTATTTCGAATAGATATCATATCTTTCCTTATTTAAACAAGTATTTTTATGTGGAACTTGAAATAAAATTGCACTAAGACATAAATACAGGGTGGTCTTTCCCAAACAAAATGAGTAATTAAGGGGATTTAAAATTTCATGTTGCACACGTAGGTGCAAGTTTTATTTCAATCAAGTAGAACTTCCTTGATAAACACCTTTTCCTTGTAATATAGTGAGTATAATGTCCTGTTACCTTTTATTTAAATTTGCCAAACAATTTTGGCGATTTATTTGAAAATGTGTTTCATAATTTAACGTAACTCTTTCATTCTGCATAGTCTACAAATAATCTTGAAAATGACAATGTGATTGATCTTCTGTGGTGTAAACACTCAAATATTTAAATAATTTCATTAACAAAAATATTCATTAAACGAAGCTTTATTTACATATGTCAAAGAAGGCACCTCGACATGTTTATGTGTGAGAATAAATGTGTTCAATTAAATTTGAATGTCTCTTACTTGATATTACTTTTAGTATTTAAAAACACAGTCACTGCCATGATTTACCATTATATGATGAAGACATTCATTAATAACAGAAATATCTTCAAAAATAATTACAATTATGTAGTGAAAGGATGTATAAGAAAAGGTTAAATCACATAGGGCTAATTTTATTCGCTATCCTCTGTACATTTCGTACGCCTGTTTATTTACTTGCGACGATTTTTAGCTAAGGAATTTTGAAATTTTCGAACTCAAATGTAAAGCAAGTGAATTACAAATAAAATATGCATGGTATGATTTATTTTTTGATGATGTTTATATGTAATTTAGTGTATTTAAGAACTACTACAATCCTACCAACTCATTTTAAAAGAAGGAATCTCGAGAGGTGTATGCGTAAAAGAGGCGCTCTATTATTGATAACCATATTTATGAAATATTAGTAACATGCTGCTAATCCTCGTGCTGCTATAATAATTATCATGTATTAAATGTGTTTCAGTTAGAACAATACAGTAGAGTGGTTTTTGTTTGAAAAAGGGGATAAAGAGGTAATTTCTAGTAGGCAATGTTAAGGTTCCCTCGAAATGAAACTTGATTTAATGCATCTGTTTGTGGTTCATGGCCTACATATGACAAAAATTTACTATACAATTGTTACAATAATCTATTCGACCTCGTTAAATTATCCCATGTTCCTTTAATGCTAATATTCTACTAGTGCCAGCAAAAAAAGTGAATGGTATTCAATGAAGCGAATCTATGAATACAACATAATTTTGAATAAACAATGCTTTTAATGGTAGTAAATTACTGACGTACCTATTTATATTTAGCCTTCAACTGTTTTCGTTCATACAAAACGAGTTTGAGATACCATTATTTAAAAGCAAACCGCTCTGTTAGACATTCGTAGCCGCTTTTGTGGTATACAGATAGAAATTTAATAAAATGATAAGAAATACGAATAACTTGCTTTGATGTTATGGTTCATTCATTATTAAAATACTATTTAAATTCGATTCCTTCCAAAACCAATTTAGCAGAAAATTCTTTATTACGGTTTGCTTGAATATAACGTAAAATTTTTTACATGACATAAAGAGTTACACAAAATTATCAATTTAAAACCTCTTAGTTAAAGTGTTTGAGTTCTTTTTTAGGGAATTTTCAATCAACGCGATGATCAAAGGAATCTCATATTAGTAAGTAAATTTAAATCTACGGCTTAATGTATAACTTTATACTAATTTAATTAATTTTAAACAAAAATTTTAACATTGTATGTATATATATATATATATATATACAGGATGATTCAGGAGGAAAGGTAAAGATTTTAGTGGCTGATAGTATAGGCAAATGCGAACAAAAAATGTCCTATTAACATGTGTCTTATTTTTATTGGTTACAG
>JAHWXV010242511.1:0-12152 GCA_024586415.1 Phrixothrix hirtus | reverse complement strand
TTAAAGGTGAATATTTTTAAAAACAATAAAACAGTTTGTTCCAAAAAATTTGTTTTCTTTCCTAGTTTTTGTAACTACTTAAAAGGCAACCCTCGTATTACATGACTTCCTTGGCCTTGTCAAGCAACCAACACTGAATTGCCTGATTTGTTATCGCATCACGATAACACGTGATTCCACACCACAGCTAGAACAACTGAGTTTTTCACCGCTTCAAACGTTAACATTGTTCCACATCCCTCCTTCAGCAGACCTGGTCTCCTGCAATTTTTTCCTATTTACACATAGTAAAAAACAGTTACGTTGAGGTCGGTTCACATAAAGAAGTAATTGCAGCTTATGAGGTTCAGATAATGCAGATACCAAAGGAACTGTGGCCGGAGACATGTGTTTTATCCATAAGAACTGTATAGAAGCTAAAGGGAGTTACTTTGAAAAATTAAAATAAAAAGTAAGTTTAACAAACTACTAGTTTTGTAGCATCCCGATAATTACAGCATGACTCTCGTATAAACTTTTGTGTAGCGAACATATTAAAATTGAACGAAACTTTGCTGCGATTTCGCAAGCAGTTCGATAATGATGCGAGTTGTGAGAAAATATGTTCAAATGGGACGACTTACTTTGTGGTAGGCGTAACAAAATACAAAATACAACCCATTGTCGTCGTTCACGCATCGGCCGTGCTTTGGAATTCCAGGGTGATAATACATATTGGTTTACCTCATCAATAGTGAAAGATTAATGCTGACTATTATTTCGAGCTTTTGAAAAGATCTCATTTATACAATATGTACCGTGCTTAAGCCACAACAAGAAAATATAGTGCTCTAATTGGTGGGCCTAAATTAGGTTATGTTAAGTTTTATATATATATATATATATATATATATATATAAATGTGTATATGGCGTCTTTCAGGAGGAATGATACATACTTCAGGAGATAATATTTTGGTTCCTTTTAAGAAGAGAAGTTTAAGTACACCTATGTTTTAAATTTCAATGCATTTCGACACTTATTATTAGACACCCACATTACGAAACAATTATTTCGTAGGCTGACGCAAAGCTATAATATTTATCATTAATTAATTCAGTCTTTGCTTAGTTTAATAAAGGATGTCACATATTTTTTCTCACGCCAAATACGCTGTTAGGGCACTTTGTTACAGATTTTGCAATGGAAGGCCAGTGCAGAATATCAAAGACGGTTTCCTGAACAATCATTGACAGATTCCAAAACATTTATTCGAATATCTAGCTTAACTGCGTAAAACCGCTGTTGTTCCAAGTAGACATTTCTAATCTGAACGTACAACTCAGCAAAATATGAATGAAGTCGAAGAAATTCTTCAATCGGTAGAACTCAGTCCATCTACACGTACAAAAAGAAAATCTGCAAGTATCGGTGTCTGTCCAAGGAGCGCAATACCTTGAACCAATAGATTATAATAATGGATTAAAATTTTGTTAATGGGTAAATGGTAATCGCCATTTAGTTCCCTTGATTCTTTTCACGGATCAAGCTACTTTCACCCGTAATGGCACTAACAATTATCGTTGGTCCAACAAGAATTCATATATTAGTGTAGGATCGAACTTCTAACGAAAATTTTCTGTAAATGTATGGCGTGGAATGATTAACGACATGTTGATCGAGCTTTTTATCTTACTGAAGCGGATGACAGCGGCCAACTACTTAGAATTCTTGCAAAGAGGATATTTCCTTAGCCAAAAGGGCACGTATAATTTTCCAGCACGACGGAGCTCCCACACATTACAACCGACCCAATACCTAAACCAAATTTTTGGGGAAAAGTAGGGCGCACATGGTGGTATCAATTGGCCAGCTAGGTCTTCGGACTTAAATTTATTGGACTACGGACTATGGGGGATGAACTAAAAGTGGTTTATAAAGTAATAATTAATGACTTTTTGTAATGTCAAAAATTAATTGTCAAAATTACTAAAAGTGTACTTTTTCTCAAATTGAACGTTATTAGTATAACATTATTGACAGGCTAAAACTCATTAAGGAAACATTTTAAACCATAGGTGTATTTGAACTTTTCTTCTTGAAATTTGTATTATTCTTCCTGAAATACGTAATAATTTGTATGTCTATCCATATTTTATAAACCTAGTAGAACACTTTGTACCTTGTCACGGGCGCGTTAGGCATTAATTTTGGTCGTGATCTAAAGGGGGAACCTTTATTAATTCAAAGTGTTATCAATTAACTTATTTTACTGTCACAATAAAAGGCTAGTTGAATGACATGACATATCTATTGATAACGAAATGGCTTATTTAGCGTACAATCAATACAACAGTTTACAAAAACAAGTTACAGATAACTTCTCCGTACATTGAACTCGGCCTTATTCAAGAGGTACGGGAAGGACTACTCAAACTACTAAATAATAAAACTAGGGATACTATATGTACTGAGGTACAGTCAACGCAAGTATGCATCCACGATCTAAACAGAAACTATGTAGTAATGAGATGCCTTCGCACGGGGAGGTTTAGGTTCGTCTCTACAAGGAGCTGGCAGCCGCGGCGTGGCTTAAATTGACTTCTCGCCGATACGCGTTGACACTTCGCTTACGCCTTTCACATGCCGACAATAAAAAAATGGGGAACCTTAGTTTGTTTCGTCGAATTACCGGGTTGTTAGATTTCTAAACACCAAAATCGTCCATTGTCATTGATTTATTGTTTGCTTCGTCCGCATAAGAACATAATACGTTCAAAAAGCAGCTACCGGGATGGAACTAGCAGGTCAATCCCCAGAGGTCCGTTATCCCATCTCTTAGGTCTGGTCTTCCGCCACACTAAATTATGCGGAGTCCTGAAACTCACACCCGAACGCTTCAGATAAAGAGTCAACACACACACGACCGATTTTCACACCAACTACGCGACGGATCCGTATCAATTATAAATATCGCGGAACTCTATCAGACGTCGAAATTTCATTTCTCTGTCACCTTTACTGTAATTATTAGATTTCTGATCGGCACAGACGCGGAAAACGCGTCTATCGTGTTTTTAATCCGACAGGAAACTTATTTATTTTCTTTTTGTTATCCTGACAATAACATCGTTTCCGGAAACATACGGCGGCAAATTTAAAAAATATTTTGTGCATTCGGCACAGAACGCCAACAAAATCTGACAACCTGAGTATGATCATACTCAAATAATGAGTTATCATTAAAATACGCACGGGTTAAAAAAGTTGGCAATTCATATCTGTAGCGTGTTGGTACTACATTATAATGCGAGACCCCAATTGCTAAAAAATTGCTAAATTGCACAAAACGCCTTCATAAAATTGTTTAAATATTTATTTAATAAATTTGTTTTTAAAAAATCTTTCATACTTGAACCAATGTAATTTAATCTATAGGTAAGGTCTTTTTCAAACTACGTTCTGAGTAAATCGACATCTTTGATCCGTTTCCAAAAGATACAACTAATATTAGTTCACAAAAATTGCAATGAAAATGTGTCAATTTAAATTTTTATATAATGGTTTATGTCATCTAATGCCACTAACTCAATGCAATGTAATAAAAATTTCAAAAACCAATTATGGCACCTTTGCATTTTCATAAAAGAAAGAATTGTGAAATGTTTCATTTGTAGGTCGAAAAATGTGTATTCGAAGTTCATCAAAGAATGTCAAAGCGGATTCCAGAAATGAAAAACACTTTAATTAGTTTGGCCAGTAGTAAATGAACCCTAAAGGATTCTATAAAATACCTTGAAAACTTTTTAATTTCACAAACATTTTTCTATGCCTTAATAATACTAAGCATTATTCAAAACGGAAACCCTAATTTAGCTAAATATGGGAAAATGTGCAAAGTGCTTTTTATGTAACTAGCATTTTTAGAAAAGTGCTTTATCTAAAATGCACAAAGAATGCGAACGGGAGAAACAAGAATTTCTTTCATAAGTTATTTGGTATCAAGTTAAAAACCCTCCTACAATTAAATTCGGTTTTGTCATGGTTCTCAGAACTAATTCAAGAACTGCAAATATATATTTTTATTTACAAAAGGTTTTAAAAATAAAACTGACGAACTGTGGCCGGGAGAATCTTTTGACAATTTTCCTTAAAACTGTTGTTAAATAATGTGTGTTTAAGTTGAAAGCAATTTCATGTTCTATTTCATTTATTTATATTACCTTCTTGTTTTGGATGAAAGGTAAATAATATCACGTAGCTAATCCGAAGGGTAGATAATAATAATTAGTTTATAAAAGAATACTTTATTAGAATATATTAATGTTAACGCCATGACAAGTGGGTTTAGTTATGTTGGGCACATATTTATAAAATATAGGTGTAGTAAAACAAAATCCAGTATTTTTGTATGAAATTAAAGGCTTTATTTAGCATAGTTAGAATGATTTGATTTAGGTCAAATATACACCATTTTGTTCGATAACTTGTTGCCATTTTGATGGTAATCCATTATGCCTCTTTCATAGAAACTGTCGTCTCTATTCGCAAAAAACTTGGACAGTCGATTTTCGCAAGCTTCTCTTGAGGCGAAATTTTCACCAGCAAAATAATTCGCCATAGACAGCAGCAAGTGGTAATCACTTGGTGCCAGGTTCGGACTATAAGATGGATGCATAAGAACCTCCAATCAAGCTCCCGGAGCTTCCTCTTCTATTGACAAAACTGGCTGCTTCTAGGTCATTGCTTCATTTAGACGGTCCAATTGTTGTTAGTACAGGTCCGATTTAAGAGTTTGGCCGTAGGGTTGCAGCTCATAGTAGATGATTCCCTGCCAATCCCACTAAACACACACAAAACCTTCCTAACCGTCAATCCTGGCTTGGCCACCGTTTGCGCCGGCTCACCGTGATTCAACCACGACCGTTTTTACTTGACGTTGTTGTAAGCGACCCACTTTTCATCACCAGTCACCACCCGCTTCAGAAATGGGCCGACTTTATTGCGATTGAGCAGCGATGCTCAGATGGAAATTCGGTCCATGAGGATTGTTTGCATTAACTCGTGTGGCGCCCATACATCAAGCTTCTTTTTGTATCCAGCGTTATTCAAGTGGTTCCAAACGGTTTTTTGTGCAATGCTTAGCTCCAGGGTAACACAAGCAGTGATTACACGATGGTTGGACTCGACGATTTTCATTATTTTACCGACATTTTCGACAATTGGCCTTCTAGACCGTGGTGCATCTTTGACATCAAAATTACCGGAACGCAATCGACGAAACCAAAATTGCGTATGATTGGCTATTACAGAATCAAGACCATAAACACTATTCATATTTTCAGCCGCCTGGCTTGCGTTTTCGCCTTTATCGAAGAAAAACTGTAAAATGTGGAGTATTTTCTCTTTGCTGGTGTCCATTTTTGACGCGCACTCAAACAATACTGAGTCAAGCTATCATAAAACTGTCTTAGAAGTTTCTTTAGTGCGAAATCTTATCTTTCTATCGTCATCTAGTGTAACCCGATTGCACTTATACAAAGCGAGGTACAGATTACTAAATCCATCTATTGGAAAAGTAATGGATTTCTTTTTGCTACACCTTTATAAAATATAAACTCCATAAAATCTTAACTCAAGCATAGGTTTAGTTAAATATAATTGAAAAAAGTTGCTGTCATAGTAACAATGCAGAGTGTAAACGAAATAAGACAATACGAAAACACGGATCGGAGATGACGTGTTACACATGATTTTGAATTGAATGTGTACGTCCAATCTTGTATCTTATATTGAGCAACTAAATTCTGATGTGGTATTATTTTAGAATATAGTTGTCCATTTGCTTATAATGATTAAATAGAATATTAACATTCTATAATGCTAATAAACTTGGGCAATTGAGGAATTTTTCATTAGTAATTCTAATTTTGGGTTTATTGATGTCTTTATTTTTGAAGTTTCCCCTTTTACTAATATAAAATTAATGAATTGCACACCTACATAAGCTATTTGTTATTTTCAATGTAAAACTACATATAATGGAGCTATTCCACGGACGCTTTTAATTGTTTTGCATTGTATTTGATTTATATAAAATTCTGTTAAAGCACAAGGTCATAGTATAAACAAAGTTTTTAAGAAAGTTTTTCAATCTAAATCATTTTTATAATTAAAGAGTGAATTTGAAGGATTTTGTTTACAGACATAACCTTAGAACTGTTTTTTGTATGATTTCGCTGTGAAAATTTAAATTGAACTCCTCGCGAACTAGGTATAATTTGAGCGATTCCGTTAGTTACGTAGCCAACAACTTAAAACGACAGGTCAAATAACAAGAAGAAGAGATTGCAGTGCAAGGGTACCCGATCATGTGGAAACTGTACGGTTAGCCCTGTAATATCTACCAGGCGCCACTGTGTAGCTCTCAGACTTTCGACTCGAACAGTAGGGAGAATCTTGCACGATGACTTGAGCTTTCATCTGGCTATCCTATCCGCATTGACTTTTGTGAGGACATCTTACAGCTGCTTGAGGACGATCCACAGCTACCGGATAATCTATCGATGACTAATGAAGCTCATTATCACCTCAACAACTTCACGAATGACATCTTTATTCGGCCACAGTTATAGTACGGTGTACAATTTCTTCTAATAGAATAACTGGACTGTAGTTTTTCGAGGATGATGATGTACATGCAGCTACAGTAAAATTAGTGCGTTATACTCAAATGCTGTAAACCTTCCTCATTCCAAAAGGGAACACTCATTTCCAACAAGATGGAGCAACTAGTCACACAGCCAATGTAATAACGAACTTCTGGAAACCTCTTCCCGAACCGCCCCATTCGTAGGAATGTGTACGTTCGGTGACCAGACCGGAGCTCTAGGCAGTAGATTTGATGGTGATATCTCAAGTCAAAATTTTTTGAGACTCGTCCAGTAAGAATACGGGATTTACAGTGCGGATTTGAAAAGGAGTTTATACAGTAAGGCCGATGGTATTATGGTGTTTCAGTGCGAATTTCCGAGACTCAAATAATATTTACAAAATGTATATCGTGACTTTCATGAAATGTTAATCACAAAACCAAACATTTGTGCTCATAACATTTGTTACAATAAATTGAAAAAATGGTTTCGCACGTTTTTTTGATACCTACCCCACCCTGTATTTGAATATGCCAACTAAAATTTTATAGTTCATATTAACGGGTCAAAGCTTAAATGAGCGTATGGACGTCATTTTGAATAGTAATTTCATAATTATTAGATTTTAAAATGTATTTAAATTAATAAATATAATTTGGGCGAGTTATACCCGTTGAGGATGAGTGTTGCGCTATTTTTGTTAATTTAAAGTTTTGTTCACGGCCAAAATATTTTGCGTAGCACTGGCTTAGATAGAAATTGCTAATAACGTAATTTCTCCAATTGAAATATTTTTACTAGGCTGTAATTAAAATAAAAACATTGTTTGATGTAAGAGGTCAAAGGTTCAAAGAATCGACTTTTTTATTACATTTGTCTAGTCCTACCTATGCGTGCGTAGAATTAACGTAAACAGCAGTTTCTAAAGAAGTAAAAATGACTTTGAGATAATGTTAGGCAGCATAAAAATCGAATAGGTGACAGTGTCGATTGTAACGTTTCCGCGAAACGTCATAATAACGCGAAACGCGATTTAATGGAATTCCAAGAATTCTACGCGTTTTCACTATATTAGTGATTCCGGGAGTGTACTTATTAAGACTGAATTAAAGGCAGAACAAACTTTAAGAAGGTGTCTAATAGTGTGCGCGAGTGTACAAGTTTAGTTTAAATTATAAATAGAGAAATTGCTTAATTAAAAGCTGTAATAAAAATGCTAGAAGATAATTAACAAAGATTGCACAACCTGACGCAGATATTATCAGTTACCGTCTGAAATCAGTCGAGATTGCTATGATAATTAATAATAATTAACATAAGCAACAATTTCAGATGATTTAAATATTAATTAATTACTAAAAACTAATTAAAAGCTATTGCGAAATATTACGTCATGTTATGTAAACGAATTGTTTAAAGCACATGTTGTTGTTATCCGTATTGATAATATAGCAGACAGAAAGAACTGTCTTAATTGATGTTCGCTGAATAAAGAACGCGAACACCAATTTAAGTATAGATAAAACGCTTTAACGAGCTGCAAATCAGTCTTCGTATGAGACTCGGTACGGGATATTGCCTAATGCAAAGACCGTAAATGCTTTTCTGTAAAGTCAAGCTATTTTATTAGTAATTTTTGTAGCGAGATTGACGCAACGTCTTTTGGACTTGTCTAGCCTGTCAAAACCCTGATTGCCGTTCATACTATCAAACAGTTGGAAGACGCCGTTTGCTAGGGATCTAAATACAGAGATTCTAGAACGATGCTATAATATTTGTTGCTCTGTAACAAAGATAGACCGAATTTAGAATAATCTGACCTCGGGAACCCTTGTAACTGAGCGTTCCTGGCGTTACTACCCCCGGAGTAAAACCCAAACCGCCGTTGGGTTGATCACAAACAACTTGCTCTGGAACTATTTGTGAACGACGCCAAGCGTCCCTCATCTCCGTCGTGTGTTGAGTTATAACGATAGTGGACGCATCGCTATGTTATACCAAAATCATCCATCATACGAAACGTTCCGTCGTTTGCAGATGAGTTGCTGAGTTCCGGTTTGCAAACGACATCTTTTATAGAGACGCTTAGCGCCGTACTGCGTGGCAACCAAGGTCGCGAGTATCAGCTAACGCCTCGCCTCCGACAGCCCCCGACCGCCCCCCGGCACGAACTACGTCCACGACCGTCGTTGAGAGTGGCGCGCTCATGCTCAGACCTCAAAGCATACTGCCGATCCTTGCATTCAAAACATATCAGGGGAGCAGGACTTGACCGAGCCACGGAACATTCCGCGCGCCGCCTGTCCAAATGCCACATCAATTTCAAAACAATTGTAAACATCACTAGCGTGATTTTGATTTTGATTTCTGTTTATGTTCCAATTGCTATTTTATTTCTGTAAATAAATTATTATTGTTACGTATGTTTTTAATACCGCTGCCAACTGAGACAACCTTCAATTAAAGTTCGTTTCATGACCGAAATCCGAGCGACGTCATTTGCACAAACGCCGTCCACCGTAAATTAGATATTTCACCGATATACCGACCGTTAGACCAGACGAGGTGAGAACCTCCAGAATTACTAAAAGCCACGTTAAGAACCACCCCCGAACAACTGAGCTATCACCGAGTAGAATGCAAATTCTTTATATTCTTTGTGTACTTTACACTGAGAACTGAAACGTCACACGATAACTGAATGTATAGTGCTCATTTCAATAGATCGGTTTCTAATATTTTGCATGGTACTTAGAATAAATTGATGAAACCGAAATGAAGAAAACTTGGGATGCTACATATTGGTGTAGACGTTTGAACGTGGTTATTTGAACGCAGCTGCTTGATTGCTGCCGATTTGACGCAGACATCCTTGAATGTTGGACATTTGAACACGGGGATCTTTGAATGCCGGGACGTTTTAGAGAAAGGACAGTTGAATTGCACACAAAGCGATTCACTAAATAGATATATGACGCACTCTTAACCAATGGCGCAGCTTGCAACAAGTTAGCGTTTGCTATTATTTTCGAATTACCGTGTAGATTGCGTCCGCTCTTGCTGTTATTTTAGCATTAAAGTACATAAATCTATTATATTATTCCGGGCATGTAATATATGCATCTATATATTTCAAAGGACAAAATTCGTTGGCCAAATTATTCTGAATAAATAAAAATTATTCGAAAACTACTACTACCTTATATCCAATATGCAAAAATACCAAAATATACTTCAAATCCTTACAATTATATAATTACATTACCGCCAAATAGTCCAGTAAAGGAATTTTATGTATATGTGGTGTTAACTAATTGTTTTAAACTGTAAGTGTTCTTTTGTAGCATTTAAGCCTTTTACTAATTTTAATACACTGAGGATGATTTAGAGATTTGAACTTCCTTCACTTCTCCTACATAAATCGAAAACGTTATGTCACTTCTTTTTATATAAATGACGTAGTTAACTTTTCTTTATAAAAACAATTCTTTAAGTAAGACTGAAAACTCAAATACTAAAAAATTAATTACTAGTTTGTTATTTTCATTAAAATTAATCTTAATCCGTTTTACAATTTCCTCATAATCCATGGTCAAAACAGTACATTTGGGTATTCTGATGAAATTTTTCGGTTCTTCGTGCTTTTAACCAATTTTATATATTTAAACATAGACGTGCTTTTATTTATAATAATCATGGGTTGCTTAGAAAGGTACCGAAATAATAACTGCTAACAACTATTGATATTCAAGTGATTGGGCAATTTGAACCACATACAAAAATTGTCGTAGGTTGCCACCGAAATTTCAATAAATATTCCTGTTAATAAATTCTTCATAGATTGATAGCATAACAAACATATTTAATCATGGTACATTTAATGTAGTTTGTTACATCTTTATTGCCTAGAAATAACGGATTTATTATACAGTGCGTTTCGGAAGAACAGGGAAATATTTGAAGGATTTGTGTAGAAAGTCAAAAGGGATAGTTTTAAAGTATTAAAAATTGTTTGTACGCGTGTTTTATGTTTCACATCGATTTTGTTTCGCCGCCATGTTAGTTTTCCTGTCACTTGTAAACTCATATTTGACCGTCGTAGAAAGTGGTCGATAACAATTTATTATGGAACATCTAACACAGTAGCAAGGTGTTGAAGTTAGTAAAACATTTTACTTATATAAATTTTCAATTTTGAATAGGCAAAGAAGATTGCGTGATTTTTTTGCTCTTAACCGTATGATAAGCAGGTCAGCCATTCAGTGTGTAATGTATAATTTTGTAAGGTTGCATACACTGGGAGATAAAGTGAAGACAACGATGTAGTCAACGTACGTCAGAAAAGGATTGGAAATGTTTGTATCATGTTTGTTACAAAAATTTCAAACAAGATTTACGTTTGTACCCGTATAAAATTTAGTTGATACAATTGCTACAGGCAAATGATCATAAACGGCGGTAAGATGGAAGCGCTCGAGTTTTACAACGCGATATAGACGACCACCATTTCTGGCGCAAAATCATTATGAGCAAGTAAACGCATTTTGACTTGACAGGCTTTGTAAATAAACAGAATAGCCTCTATTGGGGCACTAAAAATCCTCAATTGATTCACTATTACAGCCTCGTGGAGTTTCTGTATGCAGCGTATTTGGGCCGGCGGCATCATTGGGCCACATTTATTTGAGGATACTAGAGGAAACAGTGTGATATCAAAAAGCTGTGATTCGACTACCCCCGCGATTTTCTGATTTGACTGCCTTCGATTACTTCCTATAGGTGTACACCAATAAACCAACAATAAATGCATTACTTAAGAACATTTGCAACGAAATTGCTTAAACGAGATATCCTTTGCGCCACCAGCAAAGGTGGCCCCTAACCGACATCATATTTTGAAGGCCATATAATCGCTTAATAAAATATGACAATATTGTGTTTCATTTAAAATTTAGTCGAATTGGACAATAAAACGTATCCTACATCTTTTCAACAAGGTAGCGTTGGAAATCATTGAAAACATGTGACAGAATCATGTATTGTTTATTAGTAGCTATTTCACGATTTTCTGTTAATTGGAAAGTATCTGTTTGTTAATATATTTAAAACTGGGCCGTAGGGAATATGCTGACATTGTATTCGTTTACGGTTACTGTAATGGTAGCAATATTCGTGCAGTTGATGAATATCAACGTCGCTTTCTAAACATTAAATAGCCCCTAAGCGCTGGAGAAACTGTAATATTTGTAAGTGCAAGAACATTTTTCCCGATTTTCGTTTAGAATTGGAAGAAGACATTATCTATATGGTAGAATATAACTCAGTTAGAGGGGAAGTGGAAGTTCTTTAAGTGAAACCTTCAGCATCGATTCAGCATAAACGTTGCTACGCTCCAAATCGGCACTAGATTGGACCACGTTCTTGATCTACGGACGCAATGCTAACAACGAGCGCGGCTAGACTACTACGGTGCTAGGGGGGGGGGGAGTCAAAACACTGATAGAAATTACTGTTGACAAT
>JAHWXV010242507.1:0-10892 GCA_024586415.1 Phrixothrix hirtus | reverse complement strand
ATAATATTTTAAAGTTATCAATGAGGTTTCGCTTGCATTCAAAGGTGCACGTTGAAGAAGCTAAATATTCTAACATTTTCTTAAAACGTTAGCTTTATGATAACTAGTTACTTAATGCATTCACCATAGGCATCTCCATCAGCAATATTACAATCAGAATCTTCGCCGTCTGTATACTCCCAAGGTACTGTATCAATTCCGTTATCAGTACACGTCGTTTGATATTCTGTGAAGGTAGTGCAATTTCATTTTATTTAATCGCATAAATCTTATGCGATTTACATTTAAGAGTACACTGTTTTCGCACAATGTTCGCCTCGTGTAGTAAACATCGCATATGATCTTCAAACCTGATGATGTTTTTTACCATATTTGTAACTACATCCTTATATTCTTTGATATTTTCCCTATTTTCCACTCTTATTGAATACATCTTCGATTTAAGACCTACTAAATGCGTGAAGATTGCCGAATATATCTCATCCTTTATAAGACCGACCACCTTCTTATTTACACAAGGCATCGTGAAAACGTTAGGTTTCGGGTAATCGGTAGTATCAAAGCGATGTAGGTTTTGCTTCATGAATTCATAAATGTCCACATTTTTGAGCTCATAAATTAAACTATCTGTGTCTGTATGGAGAAGCGAGACTGAGGCTATACCAAGGTTCTTCAGCATAAACTCGTAATGGAAGTCGTAGACATATGTTTTCGCAATATCTAAGATGGACATGCCCACATAAATAGGTTTGTTGAATTTTATTTCGGTCTTACTTAGTCCAATGACTACTAGGTTCTCGTCGAAAATAGTTTGACTCTGAAAATTAGCTAAAGCTCAGTAGTCTTTTGCCCAATAACGACCATTCCATCGATTCGTCATTTTCACGATTCGATATTTACCCACGGTTTCTACTGTTTTACCAAATACGGCATTATTCATTGGTTTATACAGCGTCTCTGGAAACCATTCGTGGCTGCAGTTCTCATCATAGTATTTAAGTCTATGTAGGGTTTCAGCCAAGTTGACTCATCGAATTTAATCGCCCTATGAATTTTGGTTAATTCAAGACCGGCTTTAGGACACTGATTCAAGTACGAATAATGTATAACATCGTATTTTTTTGGGTAAAATGTTAGGATAAGCTTAGTTAACTTATATTTCGAGGGCCGGAGATACTGGGGCACCAAGAGAAGGTAACGGTGTTCATGAAATAGTTCACGTTGGTAGTTTAAATCAACTTCAAAGACGTAGCCGCCATTCCTCTCATCGGGATGTTAAGAACATCCAAGTTTTGTATTTCTTCGTGAGATACCCAACTGAAATTACTAGTCGGAAGGGTGTGAGACATCGCAGCCGCATATAGGTTATCTACGTCGAAATATGCTAGATACTTGCTCGGTTCATTCGAATTAAAACCAGACTTCACGTATTTGTTATTTGCTTGCGCATATTTTTTGCTTACTCGTGATACTCCACCTCTTACACCTCGCTCGGAGAACAGTAACTTGTCAACATCAGTAAGCAACTCTAGCTTCACTCCGGTGTATTTTAACGCACAATTCCTAGTGTAGAAGGGTATAGGTAGGTAAAATGCCGGATCTAGCCCATAGAATTCGAACGACTTGGTGCGAAAATGGTGAAAGATACAGCTTAACAATATAACATCTGTTTTTAAATAAAGATCTAAGTAAGCACCTAAATTGGGTATGTTAAAATCATTCCATATTTTAACAGCAAGCGCGTAATCTTCGTTTATTATGTGAGCCCATCTTAGCGTGCTATAAAATGCTTCTTTAGGTGGAAGAGCGGTCTCTTCAAACATTCACCAATCATCTAGATATTCATACGGGAAAATACCCTTTTGCGATAAGATATAATTGTTCCAAATCTTTAGGTTCAGTTTCCAACTGCATCGTTAAAATTTCAAAGTAGGATGAGAAGTATAGATATGAGGCGAGTTTCTCTAAAGATGTGTTTAAAAATTTGAAGGAGTCTAATAACCTATATTTAATATCCGTTGGGCATCGTTTTAGTGAAAGAAATGTAATTTCCTTTGTTTTTAAGTAGTATCGAAATAGGACCGGGAATGCATTTGACTACTTGTTTAATTAAACTATGGCTGTCGTAACCAGATATGTTACGAAACATTACGGGGATTATCAGTTTTAGTTTAAAATTAAGATTGCAAGACTGATGACTGGGTTATCTGTATTCGCCAGTTAAATGCGAGTGATCCCTCACCTTTACACTGTTACACAAAAAGTGCGCACATCTAGCAAATGTTATTTCCTGGTGAAACCAAGTAGTTTTGCTAGCTCTGGCGATCGGGTAAGAAATTCGGGAATGATGAGCAGGGTTAAAAAAAGTAAAACTGACGATCTGGAAATTTGTGACCAGGTAATATTCAAAATAAATTAAACAAGTATATAAACCTTGGAAGAAATAAAGTTTATAGCAAATAAATAAATGAACTTTGACAAAGTTCATTGCATAACGTATTGTTTCAGAAATGATGCAATAATGTACATAAAATTCAAGATATGGGAAGTTAATGAATCTAGTAACAATTTGAGATTTTCAATATACGAATTCTACAATAAATATTCAACTATATAAACTGTACGTTGTACACAAAATATAGTCACAATATACTTACAAAATCTTTGATGTGCTCCCTTTCCTTTTGTACAATAGAAATCGCGTACAATGATAAGTAATTTACCTAAAACAGATTTAATTATGCACAGGTACATTTATATTTTAATAAGCAAGTGTTTTATAACCCTAAAACTTTATTCTCGGGTAAACGTAGTTTATCGAAGGCGATATTCCTTTAATTAATGAATATTTCAGCATTTCTAGCAGTAACAGCAACGATATTAGCCTTCTGGATACAATTGGTACTCTGAAGACCTTCATGATACCTCATGGCATTTAAGCTGACGGAAATGCAGATTTCCTCACCCTAGATAAAAAATATTATCGCCGTCCCCGAATTGACTATCGGGCGTGCAGAGTTTATTATCTATTGTTGACGAAAACATAGAAATAATTATATCTGAATATTCAGAGCATATAATTAAAAAAATTACCATGTGTGGTCCAGATAAAACATCAAATTGTTTCAAAAATTTGCATCTTCCAAGATATGTTTATTAACAGCTAATCAAAGTCGGCTACTGCCGTAAACAAAAACTTCATAATCGTGCGTTTGGCACTTCGAGGGAAACTTTATTCCGCACATTTACAACAGAATAGCTGCTTATTCGCACAAGAAAACAAAATAATTGAACTATAAATCGCAATTAATCCTTTGAGAACGAAAATAGGAGACCTCCTTTGCCTGTCGGCTCCGCTAAAAAGCCTTTAACACACCTCATGCTTTAAAAATCAACTTTTCCATACAAAATTATAGAATAGTATAAGCGAACTAAACACATGTACTCAAAAATTTAGCAACCACTAACTTTTGTAAATTCTTGTAAATTTTAAATTACGTTAATTAATTCAAAATTGTTACTGCACCGCTGCAATATGAACGCAACAACACATGTGGATGTGAATGGCTTTTTGCGTTATTAAATTCAAATTTTTGCATTGGCGATAAAGTCTCCATAGATACGTTTATTTCGCCGTTAAAATATATAGCATGATTAATCTAAATGGTGTTTAGTTCATCAGCAAATCGCTCTGAAGCATCACCACCTCGGTACTATTTATAGACAGATAAGCTCTCGTTAAATTTACAATGCAAGTAATATCCAGCGTTGCAGACTTGATGTTCCTGAATTTTATTTAGCATACCTTTGCCCATATTAGTATTTTTATCGATTTTTTTAGGTAAACATTCAAAATCCGCGTAAATTACAAATGGAGCGAAATGTTTATGTTGAGCGTTAGTAAACTGAGCAAACTCTTTTTCTTTTGGCATAATTATTTTAGCAGTTGAATTTGAAACGATACAGTCTCGAACATAACCCTCTAGAGGGCATTGTTTTATAAAATAGCGAAGACACCGTTCACAAATAAATACATTCGATTTATGTTTAGTTAACTGATTACGACCTAATCTAGATAAATCCTTTATCCACGCGTAATGGGAGCTTTCGCGTTGCTTTCTGTTGACTTTCAAGTTCGCGCATGTCCTCGTCCTCAGACTCACTGGCCATAGCGCAATTGGACATTGACTCATCTTCAACGTCTGATTTACAATCGAAGTTAATATTCGTATTTGTATACACATCTTGAATTAAAAGCAGGTTAACGTGATTAATTTTTCTTTCGAGACTCGTCAAATACAGAGGAATAATTTTATATTCACCATTTAGCAAATTCAAAGCGTATACATTTAACGAAATTGTTTGATTTAACTGTAGAAATGTAGAAATAAACTGATTGGAATTAACAGTCATTGGGAAGTTAATACCCTCCAAATTTAAGACGCTCGTAAAATGAGGATAACTACTTGTACGATTGATGTTTCCAGTTGTAGATTAGTTACAGAACGCGGCCACGATTGACCACGCGAAACATAATGGGTCTTCATTATGAACATTAACACATGCTTTTTTAGCTTTTATTTGAGGAGGCAATTTAATAAAGGACCCGCCTCCGCTTCGTTACGATATTTGGTTAAATATATTTTCACAATAATTAATGTTTACACTTGAAGTTCCAATTTTAGTTAAAGTGTAGCCACCATCGCGTTGTTCGAATTCTGAATGCTGGTTTTCAACACTATCGACTATATTTAACATGTACCAAGTTTTAAGCGATTTTTTATCGATTATATCGCTAGAGGATAATTGATAATTTTTAGTGGCACAAGTAAACGATACATATTTTAAATTTTCAATTTCATTATTATCCGAATAAGGTATATTTTTCACAAATTCACACGCAAGAACCATTTTTATTTTAAATATGCAATTGTGTTTTTTAGATATCGCGCGCATTCTAGCTTGAACTACATAAAATGCATCTTCGAGAAACACATTTACCCTTTTATATTGTAGATTGACTATGATTGCAGTTAAAATTCTTTTCTTAAATGCACTTTGTATAATTTCCCAGCTAAGTCGTTTACATCGTTTATGCGAAAATTCCACACCGTTGTTACTTTTATTACGGTTCGTACACTCAACGCCGCGCTCAATGTTCGGCTTTGTTTTTTGACATATATTATACATATGGAATTTAATTGAACGCGTATGTGTTTGAAATAACATTTTATATTGCTGAAGATTACCTAGAATGTTTGCTAAATGTTTCTTTTGACCGACCGAAATGATTTCTTTAAAGTCCACTTGGTTTGCACCCTCATTGTTAGATCGTCTTTTAGTGATAAAAATACTGCATCGAATAATTTTCAAGAATTTTTCTACTTCAAATTTCAATTTATTACATCTTTCAATATTAGAGGATTGCGAAACCTGTTCAAAATTCTGATTTATGATTCTATAAATACGCCTAATTGATAATATACTTGACTTATTAATACGGTTAAGTTTTATATATATATATTTAACTACTTATCCATGATGCTTGCAAAATTAAATCATAAATTTTAAATGTTTCAATGCTACAAAATGTTACGATTTTTATCAATTTCTACAGTAAAATTGCCAGTATTCTAATAACGCTAATTACTACGTAAATTTATAGCACTAAATTACGAATAACATTAATTACCTTAATTTAAAAAATAGTAGCAAGCGAAAGTTGTTGTTGTTTTATATACACATGTACAATGTTTACAAACACCCACGCACATACACATACATGCACTCGTTAAAATTCTCCATATGCTAACTACATCTGAAGTTTACCTGTCTGCTTTCCCAAAATTAAACATCTGCGTTAGAAACATCCTACCCGAAATCTGTTTCATACCAGTAAATTCAATATATGAGACTAGCAACTAATTTTTGTTTTCAAGTTCATTTGATATTTCTTCCTTCATTTGTTGTAGAACTTCATCATTGCGCTAATCCAATCATTTAAAAATATAACATTATTCTTATGTTCCACGAGACGGGCATTAAATCTAGTTGAAACAAGTCTAATTCCGTATAATTGATATTTTGATCCAATCTGCTACTCGGAAATTTTTAATTGGGATTTTGCACGATATTCGTCGTTATTATTGCATAATTGATTTAACTTACACGCAGTGATTGATTCATTTTCTCTTGCTTTCTTTCAAAGGTTATTTTTAGATATCCTCAAACAACAACAAAGTTGAATACATTTATTTCGTTAAATTTTTAATAACGGCACAAGGAAATACACGCACACAAACGCCTACGGTCACATTATAGTAAAGAACAACAAACAATTTGTCAATTACTTTTTCCAAATCCTGTTGCTTTATTTTTATTTTTGGAGATAGCTAGATATCATTTACAGCACAGGGAATTGCTGCAATTCTGCTTTAGTACCATCATATATTGTTCATTCTTCATTTAAAAATTATTCCTATACTGAGATTTAAAGTTTTGTTAATGGTATTTGAAGAATTATTGCAAGCTTAATTTAGGATTGTCTAGTTTATCTAGACATAAACACTAATTTACTGTATTTTAATTTTTTACTTGAAGATGTGGTTGGAAATTTGTGATTGTTAATTACAAGCTTATGATTTTATTTGTATTTCTTTGATATTTATCCTTCTATCAGTAAACATTGTATCTTAAATAAATAAATATTAATTATTATTACCAAAAGCTAAATATGGGGTTAGACGATTCTAAATTAGAAATACATATTAATCAATGGAAAAAACCTCTTACAAGAAACCGAAAGATCTAAATAGTACTCTAAAGTTATAATTTAACTCATTAACAAAACAAGAAATACCTGAACCAATTAACTCAAATAAATGTAACGTTTCGAGGAAAACATCTATCTTCGGTAACTGTTTAAAACAATGGACCGCAGAAGATACGTATTGTTTTTATTATTATTGATATTTCATATTGGTTTTAAACCTATTGATTCTGTTGTTATAACTAGTTATAATGAAGCATAGTTAAACGATCCCTTCTTTTAATCAAAAATGCCATTTGTTTTTACAATAAATATAGTAATTCATAGTTAAATGTAACATTTTCGCTTCTTAAAGCCCAACTGTTTTGTTAAACAGTTATTAAGTAACAGTAAGTTGATTACTTGGATCATCAATGTATAACTTATTATGAAAGTGGGAAACTAGTTCTGATATACCTTGGTATCAAACTATTTAAGTGGCTAGCTTAAAGATACATTCTCAGAAACTTGAAGTTACCTTTCGAAATCAACACAATTATGAATTCCATCTCCCAATTTGAGGGATGCTTTGATTACCTATTTCCTTATGCGTAGCCAGAAATCATAAACTTCAGAATTTTTGGTCTTGTTCGTTGGCTTAAGTTTTGGCAATGATTATATGGTTGAGTTATAACATCCTACCTGGCGTAGTAATTTGTATACAAAGATAACAAACTTGTGTCTCTTGCATAAACAAATAATTTGCTTAATCCCGTTTCAAAATTAGTCATCCAATCAATTCAAGCAGAAAGCGACGAATGAAGTGAACTGTATCGCTATAGTGCACCTCTGCACCTACATTTGAAGTTATAACCACTCGATTCCAACGCAGTTGTGAAACTTACCGAAGAGAAGGATTTGATGCTAGCCTCGTGATATCCAGTTTAACATGGATATTTTCTAGTGGTTTCCTTCGAGAAGGAGTCGAAATTTAGAGGCTCCCGTTAGCCCTGCCTATGCTGGATGGGACGTTTCAGACGTCAGAGATCTCTTAGATCGTTTGAACGATAGCGGTTCCGCTTATTTGTCAGTGTGTGACAACACATTCCTCGACCCTATAGCACTAATACGATCATTACCCTTGTAATTCTACGATAGCTTAATGATCTTTAGTCGGGATTTCGGCATGGTATCGTAATGTAGTTATTCCTTTCTATTTGCGCGCTGTTATACCGGGGAATGGTTAGACGTCACAATTCGTTATAATATCAACAGACCATTGCTTTTGTTTATCCTCCAGACACAATAGAGTAATCCTACTTTCAGATATAATATATGTAGTTATGTAAAAATTAACTAGTTAGTCTTTTACTTCCTCCACTCTTTGTAAAAGCGTTCAGCCAGCCATCAAAAATATTCCTCGTATCAGCTTAATAATACCGAATGAAATTGTGGACAGCATGTTCAGCTATCTGATTTATTTCATTCATAAACATATAATGTTGTTTGACGATGCTACACCCATGAATTTGTTTAATACGAATGCATGGAATCATTACATATAAATCGCTCAGTTGGTTGTCTTTGTTCGAACTCAAAAAGACGTACATGGGTGGTGATATCTTAATGAGTTAATGAATATAGTAAAAAATGTTTGCAAAAGCGGCGGCCTTCTTTGATATTTTAATTGAAATATTAAATTTTCAAATTGTGCATTGAGATTTTAAGCACTTCATTTGACAGATTATGCAAACCCTAGTATTCCAATTAATTAAAAGATTATCTTATAACCAATATATTTTATACATAATATTAATATTATCTTTATATACTTCGGTGGTTGATATTTAATAATGCTTTTGAAATTGAAGTATAAATGGATTTGAGTTAGTATTACAATTATTTTTAAACGATTTTAAAAATTTACTTAGTAGTTGATGCATGTTTATATATGTGTTATTAATATTTTATACTTCTTGCTACATTTCTAAATCAATTAGTCAATTAGCCTTATGTTAACCTTCGGTCAAAAATGGAATACTGTAGCATTAATAAAATAACCTCTGTTACGTAATACAAGAAACTCTAATTTTAATAGCATATAAAATAATTCTAAATCTACAGTCACTTTATGTAAGCTCCTGTAACAACAACATAAGTCAAAAATTAAACTTCTGAAAGATTTAATCTTCTTTGATCAGTTCCATTGTCATTAAATTGGAATTAAGCCTAAGAATTAATGCGAAAGAGGATTCCACAAAATCAATAATTAAACATTTAGGAGGTAAAGATTCAAACTGTAGATTTTGAAGGCTTCCGCTTTTACAAAAAATTCTCTTGAACATTATATAAAGGTGTTGAGTTTCTGTTACAAATGATATCCTGAATCTGACACGAGTGCTTTGTCTTTCAAGATTCTAATTAATTATTCGGGGCGTTTCTAGGACGTTATCTTGGAACTGTTTGATATATTCTCTCAAAATGGGCAATTTTCAATTACATATCACTTAAAACATTCTTTATTTATATATTTACTGTAGTAAAAGCATATACATTTGCATTTCAAACTTAAATCGTCTTTATCGTTACCGTAATAATAAATAGGGATAAAATGAGACGTATCTAGTAATTTATAAGTTGTCAGTAAAAGCTTATAAAGGATCGATATCAGGAATGCTGGAGGGTCTTATGAAGAGAAGGTGCTTATTGCGAATCATACATGCCATTGTTATAATTATGCTGTAAAGTTCATACGCTATCATCATGACATATCGAAATTAATGTAAATCTAGTCCTACAAGCGGCAATGGAAAAAAGCGAAACGTATGCAATATTAATTAGACAGATTGTGACACGCAAATACATTAAAAATGCTGTTTCAACAAAACAGGTCACGTTTCTGACTTGACTGAATATTCAAATCATAAACAAGCTCTTATTCTACATTACACAGAAAATATAGTACCTATAGCTTCGAATTAACATACATCAATTTGTGATAGATTTAAAGCTTTTATAAAAAATGTATTCAAAAACATCAAAACATTGCAATGAAACGTTACGTCAACGTATTTCGTCACATTTTCTTTTTTGTGCTAATACTTCTTCAATACACGGTATCATTCATATAGTTCGCAAAAATAGTAGTAAATTAGAGAGGTAAGGATTTTAAGAGTTCTTTTTTAAATAAAGTTTTAATAATAAACATTATTTAGAATATTATGGTTTTTGTTGGTAACACTTGCGTTGACGTGGAGCGTATCATTAGCTTTAGAGGGATGGCACCACTATCAAATTCGCCCTACTGTTATTAGTATAGAAAGGGACCACTGGAAATGGAATACTGATTTTCCTGCAACTACTATATGTTTAGACTCTATTGATGAAGGGAAATTAGAAGATTTAGTAACGTAAGACATTAAAATGTATTATTTTAGTAATACTGCCACACAAAGCATTATAAAATATATTTCTAGTGTTTTTGTGACTTTGTTAGAAATTGCAAGTAAAATTAAAGTATGATAGTCTAGTATTACTTTGATACTAAACTGAAGATGCTACAATTATTTATTTAGTGTAAATAGGAATTTACTACTCCACAAAATTCTTACACACACACACACACACACACACACACACACATACACCCACACACACACACACACTCACACACACACTACATCCTGTGTGGTAACAGCAAATGTACCAATTGTAATCAAATTGCAAGAAATTGTTAAAATTTACAATATGGCAAAGGAACGAAGAAACAAAGTTAATAATGAAGATTTTAAAAAGCAAAGAATAGGATTAGTGAAATGTGTGGAAAGTGAAAGTTTCAAAAAGTGGGAAAATGAATGGAGCAGAACTGATAAGGGTAAAACCACTAAGCAGGTTTTTCCAACGGTAATATCTAGACTTTGTAAAACAATAAAATTAACGCCTAACATAACAACTTTTCTAACTGGTCATGGAAAATTAAACAGTTATTTCTACAAATACAAAATTATAGAAAACGCAAAGTGTAAATGTGGCAATGATGATCATAACATTGATCATCTAATTTATGAGTGTCCCGAAACAACCATTCAAAGAACTATTCTGATTAATAGTATTAATTCTGCTGGCGTAATTTGGCCAATAAACA
>JAHWXV010242506.1:0-10468 GCA_024586415.1 Phrixothrix hirtus | reverse complement strand
AGTTCAATGATAAAAGTTTAGGTGACCTGCGTTAAAGGTCATGAGAATTACATATTAACATCCTAGGCAAAATAATTGTTTTAATTAAGTAAACAATTTTGGCTTTAGGTATAGTATATTAAAAAATAAGTTTCATGAGACATATTTTCATCACACGGCGTCAACCGTGTGACAAAACGTCCTATGAAACGAGTTTTTTATACTATTTCATCTATTTTCATGTGTATAGCTTAAAATTTAGGAAAGAAGTGCACCGTGTTAATATACAATTGATTTAGGGAATTTTGTAATAGTTGATAACATTAACATTTTAAGCATTTGAATATGCAAGTTTTGTCAATTTTTATGTTTAAAATAAGGTTAATTGTTAATGTTACCAACCTTTCAAAATAATATATCCCTTGTTAAAAATATGGCTATTATGAAACTCAAATGCGTTTGGTAACGACTCATTTTGACACGCATATGAGGCTGTTTTTTATTTACTAGGAGGGAGCTCAAAATCCGGAAGCTTTATTGATGATTGAACGACATACACTCTCCATTGGCTTGTACCAATATTTTTCCCAATTCGTAAAACATCTCTGTGATTCCTCAAGTTTGTTGCTCGACAATAACTTCTGCGATTTCGTTGATCAAATGTTCGCCTTTAAGGGCGCGTTTGATACAACGGAACAAGAAATCATAGTGCAGGGCCGGTGACTAAGAAGGATGAGAGAAGCGGGTAATACCTTGAGAAGTTAGAAACTGTTGCACACGTTATGTTGTGTGTACAGGCGCGTTATCATGTGAAGTCCCGCCACTGCACCACAACTGAACGTTTTTTATTACATTCTCATCAAAACGCCTAAACAAATGAAAATAAAGTTTTTCATTTACTTTCTATCCAGATGAAGCAAAAATTCCTTATAGAAGATCACCCGAACATCAAAAAACAGATCACCATTGTCTCCACATTTGATTTTATATATCATACTTTTTTTGGTCTTGGGGAAATTGAAATCTTTCACTAGCTTGAAGCTTGTTTCCTTTCTGAGTCACACCCACATTTTGTCGCCGACGAAGACTTTTGAAAAAAATTAAGGTCACTGCAATATGCTTTTAAAATTATTGTACATATTCGTTTATTGGGTTTTTGTTCAGCAAGCGTCAGCGTCCGCAAGCAAAGAACAAACTTTGGCAAATATGTCTAATTTTTAAATCCTTAATCCAAATCCGCTGGCATGTATTCCAATTCACGCTATTTTTATCCAATAATTTACGAGAATTATGATTGTTCACTTGACGAATTCTTTCAATGTTTGCTGAAGACCGCCTTGAACGCTGCTATCTTCAAAGGACATTTATCCTCGTTTGAATCGTAAAATTTACTCGTATTTGTCTTACTTAATGTATCCTCGTTAAAATTTACTTGGAAGCATTGATAAAAATTTGCCTGCAGGTTTACTTAACCGGAAACAATATTTCAAACAAGCCCTCTGCTCTCGGCTTAAAGAGGCGCACGAAAACAATCGCTTCTTTCAAATACATCCACTCATGAAAACATCCGTTGGACAACTGATGAACAAAATTATCACATTAAAAGCGAAAACTAGCTATTAGATTAGATTCAAAGTAAAACTCACTAGATACGTTATAACGACCCTTAAAGGGCCCTACGCCCCTGAGGTCATTAAAATTAGTAACTCCCCTGAATTAGCCGGTTTGCTCCGGCTACCACAGTGGAGATTGGGATAGATTCTACAATTGTGATGAATTCCATTAAGCTGACATTCAGGGATTATAAATAGGAGTCCAAAAATTTGGGAAATAGTCGTAAATAAGGGCGCCACTTTGTTTTTAACAATAACGGAAAGATAATAGTGCAAAATTCCGTTGTTATAGAGGCTGATAAAACAAAGAAACCGATCTCCAAACCTCTAGATCGGGGATTGTGTTAATACATGCTTACAGTAAGGTGGCTTTTTATGCACGTTGCTGGGTTCTCTCTTCGATCAGGTAAAATTCCAACGGACTATCTAAACTGGTTATTCACTTAAAAATTATCTAGTTCTGAAAGAAAGGATGTGTTATTACAACTACAGGTCTACATACATATAAAAAATAAGATTTGTACTTAAAGATCGAATATAATGAAAAGTAAAAAATGTGAATTACAATTAACAATTTACATGTCTCCCCGAAAGGGAATAATGGAAACAATAATTTTTTTATTTTTAAATCAAAGGACCCTTGCGTTGCTAATAACTAAACTATTCTAAAATGAACAAAAAGGTATTTGCCCCTATGGCCTTAATAATATGAATATTTAAAATTTAAAAAAAAACGTTAGTCTTTTATTTATGATTTTAACGAACTCGTCTTTAATTTATACGTGATCGACTAATTCGTCACAGCAAGGTTAACTTAGCGGGAGGTGAATATCGGTGGAGTTTAAATAACGGATAATTCACTTACTTGGTGTTCTGCAGATCAATAACTTCCCGAAGGAATAGAAAATAACAAACATGCTGCTAGGATATTTCTCTTATTGTATTTTATCTACAACCTTGTCGGACTTAAACCCTTAGTTCCGAATCAACAGGAAATTGAAATTGACCCTTTTTATTACGAATTCGCTCTGGGCGGAAATATACCAAACTTCTATCAATTTGATCTCCTAATACATCACACGAATAACTCTTCGATTGCATTCTTTGAATATCGCCTGGGCACACACTACCGAAACGCAGCTTAACTCTGCAGCTCTTAGATCTCTACTACCGGTAAACGAAGTATTTCTCCTTGAAATTCTAGACTTGTAAGCATTCTCACGGGAATTGCTGAATAAGTACTAATAAGAAAAATATTCCTACGTTTTTTAAAACGTAACCTGGAATTTTCGAATTTTAATAACTGTTGTTAAAATAGCATTTACAATTGTGGTTTTCGCATAAAACTGATACTGGTAATTCATCAATTAGATTTTATTATTACTCCGTGGATGTATGTATCGGGTGTTTCCAAATGAGTGATCAATGTTGTAAGAATTTCAGACACGTTTACAACGTAAAACAATGAAATTTATAGATAAATTTATGGAACTCATGATTTGTTAAAGCTGCAGAGAAGAGACAGAACACTGCATAAATAATAGAAAAAATTAGTATTAATCTAATATTTAAGTATGTTCAAAAACTACACAAAGGAATCGAAATTACAATAAACAAAATAATTAAATAATTGTAGTAAAAGTTGACAAAGTAAAATTACAAGGCACGCAAATGTAAATTGTTAAGAAAATTAAACAATTTAAAATTTCGGTAAAAAGGTCTAAATAAGTAAGTCAAAAAATTTATATAAAGAGTAATACAAGGCAGAAAATAGTTAGTCATGACGTCATTATTAAAACTCAAATCGCTTGCAACCGAAATCATTATGTAGTAAAAATATAAGCAAACGAATTTCAAAATTACATGAACCCTATACACCTAAAACCCAATGCTAAACTTATATTACGGCTCTGTATGTAAGGTTATTAAAATTTAAAATTAATCGTAAATGCTGCTAACAACTGAATGAATATACACATTTTTAAATATGAAGGAAATAAATAATAGGTAGTTGTTGAATCGTTTTTGACGGACTTTATTTTAATATCTAACATTTTAATTCAATGAAATAGAATACAATGGATTGTACATAAAATAAGTATGGCTAATTAAATTGCAGTAATCAAGCAGAAATTGAAAAATTATAAATACTTTTGAATTGACTAGTTGAAATAATTTAACAAGACACTATCAGTCAAATTATCGTGTAACGTGCTCTGGTTTAAGCATTAAAACTTATATCGGAGATACTTGACCAGTGTTACGATTGCCTCAGGTTTTGCTCTAGAGTCGGAGTTTGGGCCAGGATTGTACGTTGGATTCTGCGGAATCTGTCTAAAACTTACTTTATTTATGTACAAGTTAAATTATTTGCAAGGCTGCTTCCCAGTTTGAACTGGAGATTATAAACCCTACTGTTTATGGTTGTTAGCTAGTTTTAATTTTGTACACTCTGTATATACATTTGTGTCATAACTTATGTTGTAATTAGCTCAATTAACACTTTTGATTTTAATTAAGTTGAAGCTCGTGAACGTTGTGCACTTTACTATTTTTTAGGGGCTCGGTGTACTTCTTCAAAATGATATTTTTATTGGTATTTAATTATGAAGCACTGTAAATATATTTTATGTTTATTTTAGATTATTAGCAATTAATTTTTAAACTCAGGATAATTTTCATGCATGTTATTTTTAAACTGTGTTTGATTTAACATTCATTTATTTTGTATTTGTAACTATTTATATGAACTGTGGTTATATTACTATTGTAATATAATCCTTTATTAATTGTTTATATAATTATACCTTCAGTAATAAGACGTTATAACAGAAAAATCATTTATTAAACATAATAAACTGGATTCTATAACATTTGAATTTTATTATAGATATGAACCTTTTAAAATTAGTTATCGGCCGTTTTCATTTTAATTACAGAACATAGGTGTCGTGTCAGTGCACTTCTCTGCTGTTATTTACAATTGATATGATTTTTGTAATGGATCAAGACCACCAAGATGGCGATTGTTCATTATTACGGTGTGTTAACGGTTATAATTATATTAAAAGTGCGGTTTTCGCGTGTGTATTTTAATTTAGATAATATTTATTGTTTGGTGCCAGATTATTTATACTTGACTTAAGTTTATTTAGAGGAAGCGGGGCGACATCGGCCAAAAGGGTTGTGTTACTTCATGGCGCTAGAGACCGAACCGAAAGGGTGGCCTCCCAACATCTATACGGACAGGGACCGGAAAGCTTTTCAACACCTCGGTGAGTGTCTGAATAAATAATCTTTCTGATTAATAACTGAATTCAAAACTAAATGTGCGGGTAAAAAATCTTCGTGATCTTTACGTTAGGTATCGTACTTTGTTTACGGAGCGTTCCGTTCCCTTCAAACTATGGAATGATGCGACCTGTATCATTAAAATAGGATTATTTCGCTTGTTTTAAATTTTAATTATGAAAAGTAAGCAAAATATTATGGATTTGCAATTTTAACAATTTCAAAATTTACTTTACATATGACTAAATCTCCGCTCGATTATGGGGTGAATTATGCCCTACTTAATGAGTAGTTCAACCATCTCTGGCGGTAAAACTTGCTCTGAAATCTCCCATTTTGCCCATTTTTGAATGTGCCAATTGTAGTGCCAGGAGATGTTCCTTTGACCTATATCGTAGAATTGCCGTGACGTGGGGATGTGGAGTTGTCGCTCCGGTCGGCTTCCCTTATTACAGGAGGCGGGACTCTTTCACCTTTTTAGGCTTCGAAGATCTCCAGGATCTCTGGTAGGTGCGCAAGGATTTTTGCGATCCCATCCGGGAAGTCTTTAGCGTCTTTCGTTGCCTTTAAGATTATGTTGCTCACCTGAAGCAGCTTCCCCCAGTCGATGCTGTGGGCGGTGTTTGCGGGAGTTTGCTGGTGGTCTGCATTGCCTCTCACGGAGTCGGCGTGCCACCTGGTCTTATAGAAGTGGCACTTGGTCTGTCGGATGTTGGCCTTTTTGAGGGCAGTTTGGAGAATTTTGAGCATCCCCTGAAGTTGGTAGTGTGGCTGCCTCCACAGGTTGCTGTGGTGTCCTTGGGCTTTTCACAGCTGTGCGATTGGTGGTCTTTGCCGCATTTTACGCAGGCGGGTGTTGCGTTGCAATTCTTTTGTGTGTGCCCATGATTCTAGCACCTGTGACATTGTATTGTGCGCTGCTTGCGGATGGGTGTTTGCACTCTAATTAATAGTCCAAGAACAGTTTTGAGGTTGAAAACCTCCTGGCCTTCAGCTGTTTTCTGAAGTTCTACGTAGCAGAGCGGTAGTGAAATTTTTTCAGCTCCTCGGTGCATTCTCCACACGGATAGGACCGGGAGCTTCTGATGGGCTAGGTCTTCCTGGACGTTTTCCACGGAGATAGCTTTGGGCACGCCCTTAAGTACGATTCTTAGAGGCTTTTCTTCATGGAAGGAGTATGTATGAAAAGGGATGTTGCTCTCCTTTAGGTATTTGGTGATGCCTCGGTGATCACCAGGCGTTGACGGCTGTATTCTAATGCCTAGGTCCGTCATTTTGGTATTTTCGCTGTTTAGGCCTTTATTTGCAAGCTCCTTGGTCCATTTTTCGGCTTGCCGTAGTACTATCGGCGGAATGCCGTTTGGCTGTTCGCTGCTTCCAGGGGTTGCAGCTTCCTTGGAGACGATCGCCTCAAACCTGTTGGAGGCTGCAATTTTTGGAGCCGAGCCTGCATTTTGATTGTTTGGGTTTGTTTTCTTCCGCTTGGTGGTCTTCTTTGGGTGTGTGAAGCCTTCTTTGTTTTCTTCCGATGAGTATTCCATTTCGACGTCGAGGATTTTAATGGCTGCCTTTGCTGCCGCATTTTGTTTTGCATATTCGCGGAACACATTCTCCGCTTCATTTCCAGCAACTTCTGGGTGACTTCTTGTAATTTTTAATATTTTGTCGGGGAGGTGGCGAATAACGTCTTCGGCGGGCCTTTATGGTCGGTTGGGGTCGATATCGTCAACCCATTCTAAGTAGGCGACAATCGCGTCTCGTGTAGCGTCGTCCAACATGGAACTTGATGTGGACATCTTGAGGGTATTAACAATTTTTACACCACTAGCTGCGTTGATACTGTAACCGACCCACTTCTGTAAACAGAAGGGGCCTAAGCTACAGTATCTAGGAATTTACTAGAGCTACCAACGAACACAACTGCACTCAATGGTAGTTCGATGCAAACTCTCTCTGAAATCCCACTTTATACTGCGAGCTTTTATATGAAATCGTTATCTGTAGCCTCAAGGAGAAACAACTTTCTAGTCATTAAATTCGATTAATTAACATTTTCTACAATTAATTAATATAACATCGGACGAGCAATTTAATGCGTTTGAAACAGTAGTAACAAACATTTATGATACTGTTTCTAATTGAAAGTAATTAACAAAAATAGTTGTACAGGCTTGATTACATGGATTAACAAAAATCAAAGTTATACATAAAACAGCAGCTATTAAAACGAATTAATCCTTAAATAAATAAGTTACATTTTAATTAGAATAAGGTAATTAAGACAATTTATATAATGTAATATTTCCATTAATGGTTAAAAGTAACGTAGTTTTATCTAATCTGTTCGGGCCATTCGTATTATTTATGCACAGAGTTCAACCCCTTCACCTACAAAGGTAATGTTGTGTTGGCTTTGGTCAAGAATCCTGAACTGTTAGATTATTATTTCATACAAGAAACTGTAAAATATACCTAATCTTAATATTAATAAATACAGCGCGTCTACAAGGCTAGTTTTCTAAACTTGAACTCGTGTGATAAAAACATGTCTTATGGAACTTGTTTTTGAATATACTATTTTCTATTTGCGTGTCGAAATATGGCTCATTATGAACTCCATTTGTATTTCATAATGACTTTATTTTTAACACGAAATATGTTATCTTAAAAGGTTTGTAACATTAACAATTACCTTATTAAACGTCAAAACTCGTAGAGACTCCTATTCTAAATTTGAGCTCGTGTGATAAAAATATGTCTTATGAAATTTGTTTTTTAATATAATACTAATAAGTTTCTTTTGGATCTCTCCTCGTTTATCTACTTGAGCATATTTGTCCAGATTTTATTAACCTTCCATTGGTTCTTATAATAAATAATTTTTGTAGTTCACGACTAAAATTGATTTTCAATGTAAAATCTAATGTTAATTAATTTACAGATAAATAATTATTCCAACGTTTGATAGATCGTTATACACGTATCCGACGTAATTTTAGGTGTTGTAAACATAATAACATCTTTTATGTGTAACTACGACTGATAGTTAAATGTAGAGTAAACAAGTCCGTATTTGTGACAACCTTTTACGCCAAAATGTGTTAAATTTTTAAAGAATTAAATCAAATTTTTTACGTATTTGTTTGCTTGGGCATTACATATACATACATGTGTTAAACAATGCTTCTTGTTTTTATGTCTGTATAAGGCGGGCTTATTTAAACTTGTGATCAAGAGTTCTTTTAAATATTTTACATTTAGTTTAAAAAAAAATGCTCGCGTTTATTTGGAAATGTCTACCACACTGGTCTCCATTGTGTCGTCATCGTTGAGAGCCCGCTTTTGAAGTTTACTTTTATATGCCCATGTAAAAGAGTGAAACGCAAAGCTTGTCGTTAAAATCAACTTTATCGGGTTCGTTATTACTAACCTTTGTTACACGGCTACAGATATTCTCCGCATTATTATTTTGTTATGAATTTGCTGACAAAACTAAAAAATATTTTTTGCAAAATATCAATATCCTTTATAAAGGTACTGGTTATTATTTAAACTGTTATAATTAGCAGACATACTTAGTTCGACGTTGTATACACGCATTGACGTGTAATTCTTATAGAAGTTTAACAAAATGAAAAATGGATTAATCAATCTCCCCAGGCTATTACAAAATGCGACGCTTTTCGTTAGAATGAATGTTCAGCTGTGAAGTTTAATGATAATTAACCTTTCCTATATTAAGTTGGGTTTGCAATTAATAATCTGAAGTGTGACATCCCAATTATATCTATGAAATAGTTTTGTTTGCCGGGTACTTCTAAGATGGCTACCTACATTAATGGATTTAGAAAATTACTTTCGTAATATTACATTTTAAAAATTGCATCCTGTAATGTGCTTTTTACATTTCATTATTTGAAAACTAATTTTTATTTTGCAATGTGTTTAGTTACAAATATGGATAAGAATTGACACAGAAAAAGAAGTAATTAATTCAGAAAACTATATAATTGAAAATTAAGAAGAAAAGATTAAGATAAGTTTTAAAACCCTAACAGGATCTCTAGATACAGTTACTGCTCATGGTTTTTACATAATTTGTGTCTCGAACATCTACTGGCCTGGAATACCCAGATATTTCAGCAATTTAAATATTCCGCGCGAACGGGATGTAGTACAGACTTGAAGCGCTAGGTGGATGGAGACGCTAGACGAAAACAACTCCGAACGACCACCAGTGAGGATTTCTTCCAAGCTATATCGAGCTTGTATAATAATGCCATTGAACAATTCTGTAGTGCACTTTGGCATTTTGACAAGGCAAATAACTAAACAAAGTTTGAAACAATTCGGGATTCAGAATCCGTAATAAGCAATAACTATAATATTCAACTAAACGGGACCAGAAATATGTAGACGAAAAAATAGAGACTCGAAGTAATCAAAAATATCCGACTCGAAGTGACCAACATTATCCGGACTCGAAGGGATCAAAATATACGGAGACGCTAGAGGAAAACAACTCTGAAGGACCACCAGTAGGTTTTAATGTGCTATTGGGTACATACGGTTCATTAAAGCGCAGCCTGGACAATATCAAAGCTTAATACAGTAATTTTTGCAATCGGGGATTCACCGAATGTAAACATAACAACGCGGGAATTTACCAAAGCATAGGAAATAAGTACTAATTTGGAAAGAGCTAAGATTTTATACCCTAACTACGAAAGAGCGAGAAAAACCAAATTACAAAATGTCGAGAAGACGCTACCTTGTTATTATACTTAGAACGAATTGGTACATACAAAAACGGCGCGTTTGCCTAATTTTAATTAAAAGCGTGTGCGTAATTTGCATTAAAACGAATAAATTGAATTTACTGATTTTATGGTATGCAACCAACATTACATCGATTTCAGATTATGTTTAATAAAGGCGCGAAATAAAAATTAAAAGGCCTAAGCAGTGGATATGCACATAACCCATTGCGAATCAGGGTGCCGATGGCGTCGTTGTAAGTGACTTCAATCTTGTTTTACAAAAGATTTTGTAAGTCTGTGTTTTCGATGTGCTGGTGTTTGAATTTTGTAAAAAATCACGAACGTTAGAGGGTAATGATGAACTTACACTAGATTTTGTTACAAACTTCATACAAATGCAATCGAAACTTACAGAATGCTTAAAGACGTCTTTGGTGGCGACGCTTTAGACAAACCATAGACTTATAACAGCTATAGCCGTTTAAAAAACAAACGAACACGGTGGTCTTCATCGACCACAATGGCTGAAAATTTGCAAAGAGTGCGAGAAACAATGCCACGTTAAAGTTGGATAAATGAGCGCATACGGCCTTACTAGGAGGATCACGCTTCGCAGCAAAAATAAAAGAAAAATGTCCGGCCGGCTCTAGTGCCTCGGAGGCTAGGAAGTGGGGAGTAGTTATTTATAAAAAAAAGATAGTTGAGATAACCATCGAACACACTATCGTGGTTGGCAAGTGCAAGTTTCGCTCCCAGTGTCGCTGGAGGAAATCCTGGACTCGATGCCGACGAGCGCCGGGTGATCCCGAAACTGGTACGAGCTCG
>JAHWXV010242501.1:0-19064 GCA_024586415.1 Phrixothrix hirtus | reverse complement strand
TGTGTGTGTGTGTGTGTGTGTGTGTGTGTGCGTGTGTGTGTATGTGTGTGTGTGTGTGTGTGTTTGTGTGTATGTGTGTGTGGGTGTGTGTATTACATCAATAAATATTTAAATCTCCAAAGCAATTATTAACATTTATCTATATTCAAAATACCAGTTTACGTTTTGTAAAATATAGGAGCTTTTTCTTAAGGAAATACATCAGCTTTCCCGTGAGAACATCTAGTTTTCTAAAAATAAATGCTAACCACCGATCCCCTTCCCCCGGCAAATTCAAGGAGAAAACTTCGATTAAAGTAGTAGAGTAGTAGTAGTGGCGTCTCGAATACTACGCAAAGTAGTCACATGTTCCCGTGGGCGTGTGTGCCGAATATAATTCTGAAGAGGTCATCAACGAGCTACCCCTTTTTTTATGGAGGTGTATTGGAGGCCGAATGAGTTCCTCCGGGGTATCCTACCACCAACCCCTTTATTCATGCATTTATGTTTGCTGGAAAAACTTACTTCAAGTCAGTAATGGATAGACAATTTTAATTACGTTGCATCAAAATTAAGTATCGAACAAAATACTATTTGTTTGAAATATTTGTAGTAATTCTACGCCACCATTAGACGGGGCCAGCACTTGTTATTAATTTTAGAATAACTATAAGAATTAAACAGGGGTCCCCTATATATATATATATATTGCATATTATTTTAGTTTTACGTAAACAAATGTTTAGATATTCTGTAATTGTTTGTACTACGATACTTTCCCTTGTGACATTACAAGTGAAGTATTTAGTATTAACGTTTCCCTTATTTTACCGTTAGGAACCTACATAGGCATAGTAACTACAATTTTCTTACAGGCAATGCATTAGGCATACGTAGGTAACACAGTTGTAAACTGTGAGTCTAACCTGAGCTGCATTAGGAGCACTTTTCCAGTGACTTACATTAAATATGTATCTAGTAAGTATTCCTTTGCAAAAATTATCCCAATTAGGCTGCAACAAGATCCCTTATCGCCTCTTTTCTAAGAAAGAGCTACCGTTAAGACATTTAGATAAGGTGGAGTTCAAATATAACGTCTTTTCTCCGATTTTGACACTTGCAAGCCGTTCCTGAATTTTAGCTTAATTATTTCAATCGATGAACCATAAGAACCCCCTTTCCTCCACTGTGTCTGCCGGAGCTACTAGCTAATTCAAGGTAATCAGCTTTATAGACAGCCTTTTGGGCCTAAAGAGCTTTCCGGCCCATTATATGGTATAAATTCCTCCTATAGTTTATTAGTCAATAGAAAACATATTAGACACCTAAATAATCAATCAGGTCAAGAACTACTCGTTCTCCTTGCCCTTTTACTGGTTTATTATCTCCCTATCCTAAAACAAAAATAATACGTAACATGATGTGAATTATTAGATATCAAACTATTACATGCAGATATACAGTGTAGTATATTCACATTCTGCTATAGCCCAAGTTATAGTTCTGTAGTTTGCCGGTTTATTTTTCATGCAAACACGAAATGGTGTCTTACCACGAAAGGAAACTAATTGTTCAACACAATGCAAGTTTGCAATTTGAGACGAATTTATTAAAAATATCCCTTGCGAATGGCAGTTCATCAACCATTCTTCTCTCTAGCCTTGTCTTATAATTGTTAAGCATAAATCTTTGTTAGAACACTGTACCGATTTCTAGAAATAGCTGCTGGAATAATGACATAACTAGCCATAATTTTTGCACCTACCTCCCATCGCCTGATAAACTGCGGAAGGACGAAGTTATACTTTTGGAATTCTACTTAAAAGTAAGACATTTATGCCAGGTGAACTACTTCCAACCTCAATAAAGGCAATTCATTCTTCTATGGTTGCCTTCATGAAGAATCGTATTAGTTTCGTATGTACCGGAAGGAGGTGGAGTTATTCTACTTTCAAGCGAACATGCAAATGACAAAGTCAATAAGGACGTGAATTATAAACCGGATATCCATGTAAGTGATCAAATTACACAAAAGTACACGACACAAAGGAAAGCTGCTAGATGACCTAGGGTGTTCTATCATATGATTGATGTTGCTGCAATAAATGCATATAAAATATAGGTGATTTATAATTCCAATTACTAATTGTATCACTTCTTAGATTGGGTACAGATTTAGCCAAAGAAAACAGGACATTTAGATATAAAAACAATAAGAGTTTAAATGCAAATATAAAAGAAAACATTTTAAAGTTTATTCCTGAGATTGAAAAAGCTAATACATAGAAAGCACAATTCAAGGGCGAGATCAAAAGACAGAAAGTCTAGATGGCGCTGTTCTCAATGAAATAAATTTGTATGTTTTTAATACTCTCAAAAACCAATTCTTTGTTTGCTATGTAAATATAAAAAGCTATTTAGTTGTTAATTTTTTTTTAGCTTGTCCAATCTGAATAAAGATATTCTAGATTGAATTTTGTTGTATTTTTATACTGCAAACTCTTATTTAGAATTCTATAAGGGAGATGCCTTTCATTTTATAAAAATTACTGGGGTGGACATGTACCACACTTGGTGTCCCATGTAAGTTAAGAAGCTTGGTATAATAAGGGTTATAGTTTATTACGATGCAAGATCAGTTAAGTGCTTTATAACAGGCCAGGGAAAACTTAGAAAATGAAATCGAAAGGGTGAAGTTTTGCTATTCTACTAAAGCAACGTGCATCGAACACTATTTTTTGCGATAATGACAACTATCAGTCAATTATAAGAATTTGATATCAAACCTTTACTTCGTTCCATAACACTACTAGTACCGTTATAAACAATAACATGTATTAATCGTCTCGTTACTATGACAGTCACAACAGTTCAGGAAATAGTCAGAA
Source organism: Phrixothrix hirtus (assembly GCA_024586415.1). Classification (NCBI taxonomy): domain Eukaryota; kingdom Metazoa; phylum Arthropoda; class Insecta; order Coleoptera; family Phengodidae; genus Phrixothrix; species Phrixothrix hirtus. The sequence goes on along the minus strand of JAHWXV010242501.1, from coordinate 16,197 downwards.
CGTGATATTCAACGTAACCGGCAAATGTATAAAAACAATTCAAAAAGTGTCTAAATAATATTGTTTAGCTAAAAAATTCTTAAAATTAATTTATTCCACTATAAAAGCCTACGGTTTCTGTGCGAAATCTATACGTATGGAGTGGTTCATCTTGTTCCCCTCGGCATTGCCTTACCATGGCGAATTTGCTTTGCGTTTCATAATACATTGATATAACTTTTTAATGGGGCGACTTCTTCGAAATTGGAAGTTTTCGATTTTGCTGCTGTCTCTACTAAAATATATACTTAGTGACATAGAAATTGCAACACCAAGAAGGAGTAGGAATTTCTTAATAAAAATTGGTACATTTGTTGGGCTGACATTAAGTAATAATTGATTAACTTTTGAGATCAAGTGGTAATGTGATAACGTCACATTTGACACTTATAATATTTTGCTAACTTTTTCGGTTTGAGTTTTTCGTTCGATTTGTTGTTCTTTTCCATTGTTAGTTAACATTATTTTGGTTGTTGTTCTTTTGTTAACCTTTTTGTTTGATTGATCATGCGTTGAGTACGGAAACGAGGATATTATCGTCAATTAAGCGAATTTGATCGATGTCGAATTATTGGTTGATGCGAACCAGGTTCTTCATTTGGGGAAATTGCTAACCGTGTAAATTGAAATAGGTCTACTGTAATGCAAATCTGTCGTGCATGTTTCGAAGATGGCGAGGAACATCGTAAAAGAAAAACAGGGGCTTCAAGAAGAACTAATAAGCGTCAAGATCGTCGCTTAAGACTACTGGCATTTAGAGAACGATTTTCATCTACTCGGGCAGTTGGTGACGAATGGTTTGGCGAAGAAGGTCGCTTTGTAATCTTTAGAACAGTTTATAGCTGAATACGAAGTTTTGGGTTAACATCGTGTCGTCCGCAACTTGTGCTTTCTTTGATTGCAAAACATTGTAAGCAACGGTTACAGTGGTACAACCAACGATCTCAATGAAATCTTGATTGGCGTCGTGTTGTCTTTAATGTCAAATCTAGATTTTGTTTAGGAATGCACGGCGGTCGAATGAGCCAGAAGAATTGAGAGGCACGTACACCGCTCTGTAGGTAAAATGATTTGGGGTGCGATTACTTATGACAGCAGATCTCCCTGGTGTTCATTTGAGGCAATATGACGTCACAATGGTATATTGCGGAGGTAGTTGGAACACATCTTCTGCCGTACCTACAAGAGCTCCAATATCCATTATTCGAGTAAGATAATGGGGATATAATGGGTAGAAGGTTGCTAAACTTGCAGCGTTCTCCTTTCACTTTGGAGACCTTGAGACATGATGTGTAACTTGCATGGGAGGAAATACCCCAAGTTGAGATAAATCACCTGATTCAATCAATGCCTAGGCGTGTAAATGAATGTGTAAATCAAAGAGGCCGCACCACACATTACTAGCAATTATTATAAAATTTTGTTTAACCAATTTCATGTCGAAATTCCAACCCTTTGTTGGTGTTGCAATTTCTATGTCACTGAGTATATTTAGTATTTATGCGGATAAGTTATATACAGGAGCAAAGAGCTATTTTTAGAATTATCTGTACTAAAAGAATACCTACAAAGCCTTAAGTGAGTAACATCAATGAGAAATATACGTAATTATACCATGCAATCGCTTATGTTTCAGTTGCCAGTTGGATATGATAAAGAAATCATGTGTTAGCTTAGTCCATTCTCAGTAATAATTATCTATCAAATCGAGCTTTGAATTTGTCATATTTTAAAGTATGTTTCCGAGAATTTAAAACGAAGAGTTCACAAATGCGTTGTATGCATTGGTCATCATTTCGTATATTTATTATAAATGTTGTAAATAAGTTTCCAATTTTAATTTAATAATATAGTTATTGCCATCAAATTTGCTGACATATAATTCGCAGGTTATGTATTGGCTTTAGTTGGCGTGCGTGTGCCTAAGCTACGCTCTATGGACAAATTTTATACCCCACTGGCAACTAAAATTTAAATGACGGTATGTTATGCATTAAAGGAACCGCATGCAGCTCCGGATTCGTAGGTTGTCTGCCCCCCTGATTTCAAGTATCCTGTTTTCCATTTTTTTTTAGTTAAAAACATTAATAATTCGTTTTGTTCTTGTTTGAAAATAGGCAAACTCGTTGAATTGAATTTGCTTAGCATAAATTACCTCAATTTTTCTATTTAATCTAAACTAATCAAGATCAATTATCATATCTAGTTATACCAAAACTGAAAGCAACAACTTATAACTTGATACATGATCAGTGAAGTGCCTTATAACAGGCCAGGAAAAAGTTATAAAATGAAATCGAAAGGGTCTAGTTTTGCTTTTGTACTAGAGCATCGTGTATCGTACACTTTTTTTTGCGATAATAACAACTATGAACCAATTGCAAAAATTTGATATCAAACCTTTACTCCCTTCTGTAACAGTACTAGTACCATTAATCGTCAAGTTACTGGCACAAATACAACAGTTCGGGAATATGTCATAACGTGACATTCAACATAACCGATAGACCAGTAAACATTTATAGGTTAGTAGCACAAAAAATAGTTTTGCATAATATTATGCATGTAAATTTAGATAATATAAATGTCGAAATAATATCGTTTAGCTAAAAACTTCTTAAAATTAATTTATTCCATTATAATACCCAACGATTTCTATGCGAAATCTATACGCTTGGAGTGGTTCATTTTGTTCCTCTCGACATTGCCTTACTATGGCGAATTTGCTCTGCGATTGGTAATACATCGATATAACTTTTTAAAGAGGCGACTTCTTCGAAATTGGAAGTTTTCGATTTTGCTGTTTTAAATCATATTGTACCGACACTCCTCTCTAGTAAAATATATTTAGTATTTGTGCGGGTATATTGTAGACAGAGGCGGCAATCTTTTTCGGTAAAGAGCCACTTTTAAAATTATATGTACTAAAATGATATCTACAAAGCATCAAGTCAGGAAGACGAACATGAAATACGCGTAATTATACCATGCGATCATTTAAATTTCAGTTCCCAGTGGGCTATGAAAAAAAATGGATGTCTTAGCTTAATCCATTTTCAGTAATAATTATCTGTTAAATTGACAATTTGAATTTGTCATATTTTGCAGAATGTTTTCGAGAATTTAAAGCGAAGGGTTCACAAACGCGTTGAATGCAATGGTCATCATTTCGTATATTGATTATAAATGTTGTAAATAAATTTGCTATTTTAATTTAATTATAATGTTCTTCCCACTAAATTTGTTGACATACAATTCGCAGGTTATGTATTGGCTTTGGTTGGCGTGCATGTGTCTAAGCTACGCTCTACCGAAAAATTTCATAACCTACTTGGAACTGAAATTTAAATGATGGCATATTATGCATTAAACGAACCGCATGCGGCTCCGGAGCCGGAGGTTGTCGGCTCCCCTGATTTAAGGTATCCTGTTTTCCATTTTTTTTTAGTTAAAAACATTAATAACTCACTTTGATCTTATTTTAAAATAGGCAAACTCGTTGAATTGAATTTTCTTAGCATAAATTACTTCAATGTTTCTATTCGCTCTAGACTAGTCAAGATCATTTATCATAAATTGATTGTCCACCATTAGAATACATGCGTGTGACCTCAATATATTTAAAATAAAAGGTATTGTGAGATTTGATTTAGAAAATAATTTTTAATACGGGGGATCCTACCAAAATTTAGTTTAAATCAACTTGTTTAATAAATTATTATTTTATTTGTGTCTTGACATTTCCAAATTCACTCATCATACTGTTTGTTGAATCTAGTAACTCTTCCATTTCTGTAGGTTAGCTTCGATTTAGTTTGAATTATCTTCAGGTAACTATAAGGCAAGAACATGTAATAATTTGTGCCGGCGATCTCCAGAAGTCATCCTGTTGAATGCGCAAGTAATTGCTACTGCCAAAATTATACGATTCACTGATGAAAGTATACTTAATTAGCAACCTCGTCCCGATTGTGACCGCAGCAAGTTTGTATTAAAGTTTTCTAGTGCTTTCTTACCCATTTGTAGCTTTTTGGCGAAGATATCTGTTTTCTCAAATAAAGCTAATGGCGTAGTTTCCATATTTTCACGATTTTATGCAGTATAACTCTTCCCGAGCATCTGCCACGCAAAACATCTTAAGTTAATTGAGAATCTACTCCTTCCGTTAAGCTAGTCGACGTTAAAAACGCTTGGGAAGTTCGTATAAATCCGCGTGACCAAATTAAGGGCTTTAAATCCTGTTTGATAGGTGGCAACATACAATCAAAATCAAATCAGAAACCAAAACCCGAAAAACGAAAAAACACGCAGAATTTACAGTACAATACAACTCAAACGCACTTGATAGAACAATAACAGAATATCTGTTCAAAAGCAGTATCCCCCCTACTATTTACCAGTATTTCGATAAATCTATTATTTTGATAAATTTTCTTAGAATATTATAAGTTGAAATTTAATTAGATGTTTAATGGCTGAAAGCTATTTTTAAAGATATTTATTTAAATAAGCCTACTAATTGTCTTACGGCCGACTATAACTATATGTAGCTATTTAGATATTTTAGAAGTGTTTTACTGACAAAAACGTACTATTTATTAGTTATTGTGGTAATTTAAATATGTTGAAGATCAGGTATCAATTGACTAGCTTTTATATGTACTCTTATACTGTAAAAGTATATAGAACTTATTCAAAATAAACGAATTTCAAGAAATTCAATTTATAATCAATAAATATAACGTAAAGTTTACTAAGTACTTTTCCATTGTCAATGTGTAATTAACTAAATTAGCGAAGTAAACTTATATAAATACACGTACACAGATGAATAAAACAGTTCAATATTACAAATTGTAACTACATATTAATATATTTGAGCTTTCCCTAATTCAAATAACATAATTTTTTAGAAACAAACAAGACAATTATACGTAAATAAAAATAAAAGGTCGCCACTCTTTATGCTTTACCAAATATTCTTTAGTAATTTGGTATATCCAACCAATCATTTTATGAAATTTGGTTGTATCCCAAAATAGTAAATAATGCATACCATGCATTGTACAAATTTTAATCCTAGGTAAAGCAAGTGGACAATTGTTATGTTTGGAATCGAAAGTATGCAAGAATACAATTTTAAATAATTCGTAAAGAAATTTAGTTTTATTAATGCTCCCCCTTACTTATATATCCTATTGTGCTTTTGCTTATTTTTAACAGTTCGGCTATTTGTGAATATGATCTTTGTTTTTCATGATGATAAATAACTAGTTGAAGATATGATAACGACGTATTTTAGCCACTTTGTTCCATTTCTCGCAATATTGAGCCAGGGATATTCGCTAGGCGTTATGTGTACAAACAGTATAAATTCCACGAACATCAGATTACATTAAACTTCTTCTTAGCGTGAGCGGACTAATAATGTCTGAATATTTCTTCGATCTCTAGTTTCGGGATTATTTACTGCAGCACACATTGTGCAAAAAACGATATGCATAAAATAAATTAAATTTATGTTTCTTCTAACTAGAATGAATGGTTTGAAATATTCAGAAACAATTTTTCAATAACTCTATTATGGCGGCTTGCATATGCAATTGGGCAAGACGTGAAGTAATTGTCGTGTCCGAATATTAATTCGAGTCACTGTATATATCCAAATATTTTTTATAAGCTAAAAAGGAATAACTACCAAATGACCATTTTTTAAATTTATAATTGGATTTAAAAACTTGTAACTGATACATATAATGTGCACGCATTAAGTTAGTTTTGTCGCCATATTACTAATAAAACTGATTCATGTCTTTGTTTTATTTAAACTAATTCAAGATGTTTTACTTAAGGACAATCGATAAAGATCGAAATAGAAGCTACCGCATTTGTAGAAATTAAGAATGGCATATGAATCATTTCTAAGTAAGTAGTCTATTCAAATATAATCCTTGTTTTTAAATAAATATAATACACATCTTTATTTATAATATAAATGCGCTGTTTATAGTTATTCTTCATTTGAAATCTAATGCGAATGGCTGTAATACCCAATCTGGTTTGTTCGAAATAAATGCTATGCTACCTTGGTGAACTGCCTTGTGTTTAAGTGTACAGTAGTATTCAATTTCTTTAGCGGATAAAGATTTCGGCTTTTTTATGTCCACTTAATACTAAGTACTCTGATTTTTCTTTAAGAGATTTTTATGATGTGTGTAATGAATGAATACGACAAAATGCAATTATCTTTACATTTTTGAATAAATAATACTTATTTTGGGGTTTTCCGGTTTGCTTAAGTGTTAGGGTTGACTTTGTTTCGGATAGCATACATGGAATCCGAAGAAAATTTAGTCATCTTCGACCTTAGTGTAGTCATATTTAATAGCGTTCTTAATTATTTCCTCTTTCGGAATTTTATTCGAAGTACGACTTCTCCGCTTGTAATGATGTTTTTTAACAATTGTCAATTACTTTATGTAACATCAAATAACAATACTATATTCAAAATCATATTTTTATATTTCCATTAACTGTCTCGTCTAACATATAGAATTGGGTCTAACTCTTGGCGTTCGATGGTCTAACTATAATAAAATGATAATTTTCTATGAAAATGAAACCGTCTAATTATGGCAAATTAAAACACAGAAACTAACAAATATTATGAATATTAATACATTGTAACATTTCCTATAAAAATCTGTTAAGGTGTGTAAGAGTTACGCGAAAGATCGATTTGCAACAAATCGCGCTTGCTTTTGTGTTTATAGTAAAATTCCGGCAGCTTATGCAGATAAGACATTAATAAAGACATCAGTTCTACTCTATATTCCTTCAAAATTTCTCGTTCTCCCTTTTAGAACGAACCGGCGTTAAAAACAAAGGGAATAGCCGGGATCAGCTCAAATGGCGGCATGTTTATTGGAAGTAATTGTGTACTTACCTTCTCGTGGCATAGCATAGACCGCTATTACCCAATTAGAACTATTCGATAGGTCCCGGCACAGATTCGATAAATTATCTTGGATATCATATGATACTAGGGACAGCGGCTTCGGTTTTTGATATAGCTCACAGACGAAATTAGGATTCCAAACCCGTTAAACCGTTCGAAATACCTTGTCGTTATGTTCTAAGGAATATATTGATACTGGAAGTTAAATATATAGGTCTGAACTACTTATTGCAAGAATTTTGATACTAATTTTCAGAACTAATTTGGAACAAAGATGGGATAGGTACTAATGAGCAGAATTAAATCGATATTTTCCTCGCAGATGGCCTAGCCACGTTAAATGACAAAGGCGGAGGTTATTTCTGAAATCGATCTTTATCTTTCTCGTTGATTTAGGGCTATATCATTTGAAATTTTGTTGCTGTTTTTATAATTGTTGTTAATACTCTTTAAGTCCTTCGTGTGAAATGGACCAATGATTTCCGTTCGGGGTTTTTGTAATTTCACCGTTTTATCAGATTACTTCTATAACTGTATGCAGCTTGATTATTTAAAGAATTTCCTGGCCGAAGAGCCTAAGGTGGCATTGCATAATGGTCGTTTGTATCTAAATACTTTTTCATCAGTCTAGGGGCCTACTTTGTGTCTTTGTAACGTACTGATCCTAAAAGTATACCAACACAGTACACATAGTAAAGAGAATGCTTCAACTAGTTCAAGTAAATGTCGAATAGGGGAAGTGGGCTTTATCCTATATTAAATATTGTGTACACTTAAAGGAAAACAATTATCAGGCGTCACGGGATTATTCTTTCGTTATCCAGAAACTGACTTTGTTAACAATGAATATATAGAATACACAGCTGATTAATGAAATCAATAAATAAACACAGAGTAACTCTGTTATAACGAATGTGGAGATTTCAATAATTTTGTTCGTTATAAGCGATCGTTCACTGTATAAAACCATTTAAAATGCACGTTAACGCACTTGCGTGAGCTATAAATTAAAACCCAGTACAGATTTTAGTAGAATCGCGTGTAAATAATTTCTCTTCAACGTGTTTCGCGGTGCATCAGTGAGTGGAAAGGTAAGCTTGTCGCGTATTTAAACGTAGAGAATTGAATCATAAGATTGATTTTAGATGAAAAATGTATGATCTGTCAAAGGCCAACTAAATTACCGAAAGCTCAGTAAAATTTCCGTAAAGCTCCGCTAATTCATGCATGCGAAAAATGCCGAAGTGAAATTGTTCGCAAGGTATTTTACATTTTACATTTACATAATCGAATACGTGAAATGAATCCCTTTCAAAGTTTTTCTCCGCGCTTTGCGGTGTCGCGCCACGATTAAATAAGCGTCATGCATATTGAGATTTATATTGTAATTACAAACATTTTGTTAAGGCAGAGAAAATTCAAATTGAAATATTTCTTTTGTTAACCTATTAATCATGTTATAAGTTTCTATTCATGCTTCTGATAATGAAAAATAATTGAATTACATCAGAGATAAATTAAAATAAAATTCACTTCACCTTCAACAAGTAATTTTAATAAAGATTAAAACATTAAACAACTGATAAATTTAATAGAGATTATAAATTACAATCGTTCAAAAGTGAATCCGCACTTACTGCAGTAGTGTCTAATAGTTAGATTACTATTCCTAGTATTTGGTAAGTATATATAATTATTCGTTATCCACTTAATATACAAATTTTTCAGCAAATTTTTAGGGGTTATCTGTTTTTCTCTATTTTCGGGATTTATTTTATGATAATTCGTTAGAGCATAACTGTAGTTGAAAACCAATTTTTTTTCTTTTTGATCTTCTATTGAGCCATTTACACTGTGGGGGAACTTTTCCTACATAAAATTACATCCACTATGACTTGATAACTTTTATTACCGTAATAGTTGCAGTTTTGTAGAATACTCAAACAGAAAAGTTTAAATGCGGCAGAATTTGGCCACAGCAATTATGTTAAGTATAAGTACTTCAAAGTGTACAAATTATACTAAAGTTATATTTATGGCATAATTTAAGATTTCTTTGTCTAATTTTGAATTTTGAAAAATCATGCTGTGCACCAAAGAAACTTAAAGGATTCGAAAATAATTTTAAAAAACTTGTCACAAGCTAATTCCCTTCAAATTAATTTACCTGACTACAGGTTACTCAAAAAGATCGTAAAAACAGGAGAATCAGGGTCTCATAAAAAAAGTATAGGACAGCCCCTGCTGTCAAATTTTAAAATATTTGCTTAAAATATAATACGATAATATAGAAGCCGACTCAAAACAATATCAGTTTAATTCAGAATATGCTAGAAATGTATTGGTTGGGTTGAAATATATTCAAACTATTTAATTGTCAAATTGAGCTCATAATGTACCTGACACTAAAAATGTGTGAATGAAATAAACGTTATATAGTTAATGTCAAAATAAACACAAAATTGTGAAAAATTTGAATCAATAGCTTAATTAAATTATTAATCTATTTACTTTGCGACTGAAGCTTGGGTATGCGAAAAGCCCTTGGTCCTTTTAACTCCTGCTACCAAAGTCATTTCACCATGCCTACTAAAATGTTACCAAACCTGGCTGAGTTCTACTCCCTCCCCCTATATAGGAATTTTTTAACATGCCAAACATCCAAGCGGGACAGTATCTACAATTTTATAACTATCCGCACTCAAAAATGTTAAACGCGTCCTTGGGCATAGAAACAAACATGCTAACTACTATATCAAACGATATGGTAACCTTATATACCGTGTGGCTATAAAAAATGCGTCCTGTTTGATATTTAGTAGCTTCTAACTGACAGAAGATATTTAACTCAAATTTGATCAATTGCTGACACCGCAGTAAGAAATACATATCTTAAATGAAAGTATTTTGATTATACATACTATTATACATGTCACATTAGAAAATCATCAACAAAACTTGTTTTTCCGGAAGCATATTAGAACGTTCTCAAGTTTCTATCTGAAAATGTGATGGATTAGATCATTATTCCAATGTCAGGTCTTGTTGGCGTGCTACGCCAATATTTAAATTTTCCGCCGTACGTTCCCCATAATGGTGTGATTGTTAGGATGACGAAAAATAAATAAGTTTTTTTGGTCCGATTAAACACGAGAGGCTAGTTTTTCTACTCTACGTGGCGATTGAAAATTAAATAATAAAATAAATTAACAGATTTAAGCGACTTTCACTCTTGTGGATTTCGACGGTGTATAATTTGAATTAACTCGTCGCGAGACCTCCGCGACGTGGCAGTAAAACACGCGTAGGTCGTACGCGATATAATCGGTGATTTTTTTTCTTCTGAAGTGTTCGGGTCAGTGTAAGGTTTCCGCATGTGTAAGTGTGGCGGAAACCCAGGCCTGAGAAATTGAATTTTGGATTTCTGAGAAATTACCTGTCTTTTCCACCCCGTTCGCACCTTCATTGGACGTGAAAGAGTCACGACTGACGATTTTAGGTGTTGTGGGTAAGCGAGAAGCTCTGTGACGCGACGACCAAAACCAAGTTACTTATTATTGCATTTTTTTCGCTTCCATATTGTTTGCCTGTAAGGACGTATGTGAAATGTCAACGTGTATTGACAAAACCCGGTTTAATTTATAATCCAGGCTGCCGACTATTGTAAAGCCCAGCTTAAACCTTTCCCGTTTAGACGGGAGCCTGTCAGTACATAATTCCTGTCAGAATTCTTTCTGGACGCATACGTGTACTTACTGTGATTAGTAGATTTAGACAATAACTGTAGGTTATAGTAGATTAATTAGTCTTTCAATTAGGCCGCATTCAACAGCCGGAGAAGTTCACTTGTAACACTGTGTGTCATATATTGTTGTTGTGTATACTTAACTGTGATTATTTTGCATTTCAGGGGATATGTGTTAGTTAAGGTACCCCACACCCTCCAGCCACGGTCTTAATTTATATTAATATTTGGGGCCCAGGTAGGAGGCAAATCCGGGGCAGCGCATTTATAAGTCACATGGTCGTTTTTCACTGTTCCGAAGGACAGTTCGATTCAGAATACGGCCAGCAAGGGGCATTGGCACCCCCCCCCCTCAACTTCAAACCTTTGTACGTATTTTCAGCGTTTCCCATAGCGCGTGGACGTGCTGTTGACAATCGGTCGCGGACCCCCCTCCTCTGAGAAGCTAGTGGGACACCAGCATCGTCGTCGGGCGTAACGCCAAATGCGTTTGTGACAGGCTGCCCTCGTCCTTCATTCTATATTGAATAATCCATATGTTTGTACCGTTAGCATGATAAACATCGCGACGTAGGTTCGCTGCTAAAAAAGTTTAAGCAGAGCAACTCATGGCTAAAAACTTAGTTGTTACCCAGATATAATTGTCGACATCCTGAAAGTAATTATTTACGTAAATGAACTGCGCACCTTTCTGCGTAGATTTCAATAACGTATGATTCTGTAACAGTTATTTTACTTTTCCCATTTCAAGAAATAAAATCGGATGGTGTCAGTTGTCTAAAAAATTTGAATTTCTGTTTAAATGATATCTGGAGGAATCTGCCTTTTCCCTATCTATTCTGTAGAGCTTCCAACGTAAAATCCTTTTCATCTTAAAATATTAGACAAAATCGTTCAATCATATTGTATATAATCAGAGGCTTTGTTAGACAAGTTCTCACTTCTTATTTAATTTACAGCTTTCTAGGGAACTACAACTAGAAATAAGTTTAGTAAACTAATTTACTATTAATGTTATATGGATATTATATGGATATTTCTTAAATGTTGTCCGCAGTCCATTTTTGCAACTCTAAATAGATGCTAAAATCAATAGCCTTTGGAGAAAACGAAAAATCTAAAACTTTGCCAAAGACTTTAAATAAACTCGATAATAAAACAAGAAATGCCTGAGCCAATAAAGTCAAAGAAGCGCAGCTTTTCGAAGAAAATATCTAACTTCGTTATGAAGCACAAAAATGATTAAATTAATGTGACAGTTCAAATGAAAAAAACATTAAACAAGGAAACAACTATGCTTTGCATACCTGGGCCATAGTCTTGGAATTATCATGCATACTTTTAATAATACGTTTCTTAACATTAAACTGATGATTATAATTGAAATTTAGGTACCGATTAGTATTAGTTTTTTTTATAAAAAACAAATATTTCAAAACAATTTTTTTCTTGATTGAAACACCGAGAAAAGATAATTAATCATTTTATCCCTTTTCCATAGCAAATTCACCGAATTACCCTTTTCACTAATAAAGTTAAAGATACTGCTAAGTTCAACTTAATTTCTCGTCCATATAACAAAAAAATCATCAAAATACCTCCCTAAAACCTTAATATTACAATTATGTCTAACACTACAGTCTCCGGGTTATAAGAGACATGATTTAACCCACGTGTGCATACACGCGGGTTAAAGCATGTCTCTTTACGGATCACAAATCTATAAAAATTTTCATTCTACTTTGAAACAAGGTTTTTGTAAATTTTAGCGTAAAAATCGTAAACAAGTTCGAGACTGTAATAACTTACCTTCAACCATGCATTATAATTTACAAACAGAAAGCCTTGTTTTATTGATTTAGGACCATGTTACTGTTGTTTACTCTAAGAGGTTTGTTTTACTATTAATAAATGAAAACAGCTGTGAAATGTTATTTTATTGATAAATTGAAGGTATTATCTTTAAAATTATGTATTTCCATATTTTTAATGTCATAAATTTATATTGATTAATTAATTATAAAAAAGAATTTATGGTGAAATTTTATGTTGAGTAAACATTGTTTTCATAGATATGAGTTAAACTAAAAACATATGTAGAATATAATGAACTACAAATAATAATCTTTAATATTCATATTTATACTAAGAAAATTGTGTATGTGGAATACCAACATTACATCGTAATGTATAAATGTCGGTGGAAATAAATCTTTCTACCATAGCTTGTAACGGAGCAATGAACGTCTTTAACGGTTTTAAGAAAAATTCTGCATTAGCTTACGTATGAATGGGGACGTATTCTCTTTACAAAATGCTCGTGTTTATTCGTCGGCACAGATACCTGTGAGTTTCGTTCGCACTAAAATCATATCTGTCAATTCGATAGTTTCGTAAATTTTAAATGACCCACTTATTACGCATGTAAGTAATGATGACTGATATGTACTTATTTGTAGTAGATAAAATTCGTGCTAAATACATATTAAATCTACATTAGAATAGCCATTTCCTCGTCTAATACAGCAGACCAATTTAAAAGCAGGGCGGGTTGAAAACTTCAATTGCAAATATTTCTAAAATTATACAATTCACACACATGGTTTCTCAGCATTTATTGTCGTGGATGTTAAGATGTATCTGCTGTTAAAGTAATGCTCCTTATATCCTGGAGACTGCTTGATAACGAGGTTAAGGATTGGATGGCGGAGTAAACTAAAGTTTTATTTTTCAGTATATTTAAATTCATCAATGCTTGTCGTACATCCATATTTCTTAAGCAATCGGTTTTCAAGCAAAATGTTCATCCCACAACCCCGTCGAATATTCCTACATGATGGTTATGACCTCGAAAAATTGAAACTTCCTTCCGCCTAGAAATCTACAAGACATGAAATTAAAACAAGATGAGAGCGTTATATTAAGACTATAGATTAATTTATGATCTAATAAAAACATATTATTACCTGTATTCTGAGCATTAAGTTTATTTTAATGACTTTGATCATTTTGAAATTAATTGGGCGAACGTAATCAAAGTGAATATTAGATTAAATTACTTTATTTCGTGAACTTTTACTGGGTTTACACAATTTCTTCTGTTTGCCTTATTGTAAGCACTTCAGTGTGTTAATAAGCAAAAGCGAGATAGGTATGTAGATTTTTAAAATGTTTGTTAAAACTAAGAGTAATTAACTGTAACACACATATAAGCAAATAATTACTAAAGCATGTAGGTTAAACTATTTCAAAAATGAACATTAATCGTTTCTTTCCAAATGATTATTTAATTGAATGAACTTTACTCAGACATTTAGTCTAGTGCAGGTAACTGATTGAAGTTCATTCATACTTATAAGCTGTTAAATGTTTTCCAGTAGTAATACTAACTGTATAGTTTAATTGATTTAAGCGAACAACTTGCATAATGAAAACAATTTAGAAAATTTAAATTACTTGAGAAGCTAATGTTTATAAACAATTTTTATTTCAATTTATTTAAATAAAATGTTAAATAATATGGCCTGTAAGTTATGATTATATAATTCTAAAGTTTTTGTTTAATCCATCATTTACCAATTACTACGGGATGAAAATTCTTTACTTGAAATTGATGCTTGATGAATAACTTTCACCATTGGATTCAGGAGCGCCCGCCTAAATCTTCAATTCAGGGCTAATTACTTAGTTTGGAGCTATTGTTATTTTATTGAAAATACTAAACTTTTCATTTTTCGCTCAATTATTTCTTGTAATTTACAAATTCATATTTTTTTAACGATTTCATATCAGTAAGTCCGATTGTGTAACGCTCTAAATAAAGAACTATTTATGCACAAATTCAAAAACCTTGGTCACATATGTCTTATAGTTTAAATCTGTGTATCTTCTATAAATTTTGTTTTCTCACCCTCACCGTTAGTCGACATAACTTCATTACAATTTTTTTAGTGACGCCCCTTTAATTTCCATTGCAGATTTTGATTCTCCTAAAAATTTTGGATATGGAAAGTATGGCGTTGTATTATGTTAATTATTTATCTTATATGGTTTGATAAATTCAAAATATAAAGTGAAGCAAGCAGACACTAAACATCAAAGAATGTGGTTTTGCAGTTGTTCTTTTGTTGTTCTTAATTGGCAGTCTACTATTAGTACTCAAATTAGTATCGCTTCATTGCTGTTTAATGTTATCAGTTATTTTGGAAGAAAATAATTTGTACTTTAACCGATAAACAAAAATTGAAATTTTGAGTATGACGGGATATACAGATAAACAGCGTACACAAAAATAAACCTGCGACCTATTTAATATTGCATATTATAAAACATTAGATAAGGGGGAGGGATATTGCAGCCACCCGCCTTTATTCCTTTGGGCTTTTATTTGTGGGATTACTTTAAGTTCATTTTAATCTACCGCATTCCAGAGAGGTGTTTAGAGAAGAAATCCGAAATAAAATCACACAGGTGATGTTACAAAACGTTTTATATGAATTGATTCATCTCCTTGCTCTCTTCCAAGTTGCAAATGGATCCCAGGTTGAACATTTAATTTAATTTTCTGAGAATTTATATTTTGTTTGATTACTGAAGTTCTAATTTGTCAATCCTATACATATTTTCCAATATATGTTTTTTTGCAGTTTAACGTTTATTGAATATGCCTGGTATCAGTTGAAAGATCACATTGCAGGGAAAGAATAGTGGTTCTCATTTTATACCCAAGTCGTAACTGTATATAGAATACTCAAATAATGTTAATGTTGTTTTACCACGCCAGGTTCCACTAGCTACGATAATAAATCTTCGTTTCCCTT
This sequence comes from Phrixothrix hirtus, assembly GCA_024586415.1. Taxonomy (NCBI): domain Eukaryota; kingdom Metazoa; phylum Arthropoda; class Insecta; order Coleoptera; family Phengodidae; genus Phrixothrix; species Phrixothrix hirtus. The sequence goes on along the minus strand of JAHWXV010242501.1, from coordinate 635 downwards.
AATTAGCATTGCCCGTGCTCTAAATCAATTTCGAGGCGTGACATATTTCGTAATTATCGTAAGGAAGGGTGAATTTGCAAATTTTTAGTCGTCTGTAACTATACAAGTATAATCTTTCCGAGTATACACAAGTCTTTTCGCAAAGTGTTGAGTTGAGTAGAAACTTATCTTATTAGCTGTAATTCCGTTAGAAGGTTTCGGTCATAATAAATATTCTGAAAGCAACTTTTGCTGTGGTGTAATCACGATATCAATCATCCTGGTACATTTTTGAGATAAAATTACCGTGTCTATGTATATCCTTAGAGATAAGAATGTGTTTTATTCACTGATATTAAATTCTCAATTTACTGAATAATTCGTTTGACAAATGACAATTTTAAACATCCCTTTTATAATTAATAATAGTTTATTTAAATTACATGTTTGTGGAATAAATACAATTCTTATCTATCAGATATATTAGAAAGTGGAAGTCAAGTAGACTCTGTCTATACGGACTTTGCGAAGGCGTTTGACAGAGTTGACCATGTTGTCTTGATTGAGAAATTAAAACATAATGGATTTAGAAAATCAGTGGTTGAATGGATTGAAAGCTTTTTGCAACTGCGAACACAAAGAGTGAAGGTAAATAA
>JAHWXV010242473.1:0-12593 GCA_024586415.1 Phrixothrix hirtus | reverse complement strand
TCTCTGCTAACGGGGTTATCCGATTCATGCGACACGCTTTAGGGTTTCCACTAGGTAATGTCATTGATCCCTTTTTAAACTTTATACGAACTTTCCCAGGATCTTTACAATTTCCGCGACAGACCTCGTCGTTGTTGAGATCATTTGGTTGAAAGCCTCCCGTTTTGGAACTTACACGATAGTAGCGTTTCATTTGCTCACTGTAAATCTGGATGTTAGTGCGAACTCTCTTCAGTTGAATTTAGTTTCTTTCGAAGACTTTCCGTATAATCATTTCCAGCAACCTCGCCTTCTGCAAGCATAATAACAAATTCTAGCTAAAGTCTCTCCTATCTTTTCGTTTACGTCTGTTCCATATGTCATCAAGAACAAATGTAAGTATTGGTCCCAGTCTGTTTGACAAAATATTTTCCCATTGCTCGATTCTTGCATTCCACTATTCCATCTGACTGTGGATGAAGATCAATTGCTCTGGTCTTGTGTATTTTCAGCAGAGACATTTAAATAAGACTGACGCATAACTTCCTTCTTGGTCTGAGTGTACATCCAACGAAATTCTGAAACCACTAGACAGCTATTTTTCCAAGGTTTTGGCCACTATAACTGCCTCTTGATTTGGTAAAGTGTATGATTCGACCCATTTACTAAAGTAGCCTATTGCAGCTAGGATGTATTTCTGCATTTCTGGAAATGAACCAGGTATGTCAATGCCTGCTTTTTCAAATGGGCCAACCGCATTATATCACACCATCCGAGCTTTTCGCCTTCCCAATGCGCATTCCGAATGTACGATTTCCAGGAGGGCATAATACATATTTTCGGCCCCACTCATTAACGTTATCCTTGCAGTTTATCCCACAAAATCGTTTACGGACCTATTCCAAAGTTTTTTTACTCCCATATGAGCTACTGATGGATAATCGTGCAGTTATCGCAAAACTTCTACTGCTATGTTTTTCGGAACTACCAACTGCATTCGCCTCTGGCTTCCATCAATTTTTTGAAACAAATCCCATTGAGCCCAATATTCTGTAACAACAGAATTAAAACCACCTCCTCTCAACCTAATCTTCATTCTTCAATTTTAATAACAACTTCAAATCTGGGTCATTCTCTTGATCTTGCTTGACATTATCTGGTTTCTAGTCATCGTTCCTTATAGTAGTACGATTGTCAAGAAGTTCTTGAACTTTTGACTCCAACCGAAACCAGTGCTTGAAATTTTCTGGGTAAGGCTGCCTTGATAAAGCGTTAGCATCTTAATGATTTCTTCCGGCACTAAGCTTCACCTGAAAGTTATACTGTTGTTGCTATTAAATCCATCTAAATATTTGAGCTTCAGGATTCTAAATTTGTAGTTGTTCAAAACTGAAAGGAACTATCGGGTTACGTCTAAAATATTGCTAGCGAGCATAAAGCCTATTGATCACTTTTATAAACATCTTTGTGGACAAAATCATACACTGAGTACTAATTACATAGTGTATGACTTTGTCCACAAAGATGTTTATAAAAGTGATCAAAGGCTTTATTCTCGCTATCAATGTTTTAGACGTAACCCAATAGTTCCTTTCAGTTTTGAACTACACTTTGCTAAAATATCTAATTACTCTTTCTTGTCCGTCCTAGATTTGTAACATAATTGTGCCAATGACGAAATGGCTAACGTTGTTATGTAGGAAAGATTTTTTATTCATTTTAGGCTAATTGGGTATGGTTCCTGTTACCAAAGTTTGTTTAAGTGTTTCAAATTACTCCTGGCAGCTATTATTCTACAAACACGGTTGATCTTCCGTACTAAGTTTTATGAATTTAGTTGCGATGTCTGAAAATTCAAAAACAAGTGAACGATAGCAAGTGCATGACCCCAAGGAACATCGTAGTTTATGTTTATCTTTCGGTTGTGGCCATTATCATATAGGCTAAATTTTCTCTGAGTCATCTGCTTCACCTTATTCGGAAACCACATGACCCAAGTGTTTCACTTTGTTTTGAAACAATTGGCGCTTTTTCAGAAAAACTTATAGATGTGCACGTCGCAGTCTCTGAATCGTCTCTTCAAGAGTTTTCAGGTGTCCATCAAAGAATTTTTCGAGAACTATCACTTCGTCCAGGTGTACTAGATACGTTTTCCAAGGCAATTCTCCCAGAGTCAATTCTATTGGACCTTCAAACGTCGATGGGCATTGCACAAGCCAAAGGGCATCGCTATCAACTATCAGAGACGGCAGTTAATGGAGAGTGCCGTCTTTTGCTGCTTTTTAATCTCTATACCGCCTTCCAAATATCCACTTTTTATATCTAAGGTCGAAAACTATTTAGAGCAGGAAAGCGTATATAAACTATCGTCAATTCTGATTAGATGGTAAGTGCCCTTTTTGGTTATATTATTTAAGCGATGCTAAATCACACAGAATCTAATGCTACCGTCTTCCTTCATGAAAAGTGTAACTGGTGGTGTCTTAGTGATGAAGTTCGTGAAAGTCACCAGCGATATCAAAAACACCAGAAAACATTGATTCCGTATGAGAAATATTAAATGCAGAAGGTCATGTAACTTATGTAGAAATTCTGTCATCCTTAGGCATTGACATGAAACAACAAAAAATTTCACATTCGACTCCCCATAATTTGACTGAGGGTCAAAAACAGCCTCATATGAAATGGTGCTGAAAGGTAAAGCAGTTCAACTCTGGTATATCAAGTTTAGTATACGACATTTTAGTGGTGATAAAAGTTGGATATATGCTTATGAATCTAAAGGGGAACATTAGCTGACTGTTTAAGTGTTTCAAAGTAAAGCAACGCCAACTAAAGTTGTTCATGCTCGCATTGTTTTCAAACTAACTATTGATTGGTTTGTATCAAAAGCTGGTCATTAGTTACTATATCTATAGAACACCTTAAAACTGTAACTGTTAATTAATATACAATCATATGTTTACATGTTTTGTTGAAAATGCGAAAAAAATATAAAAAACAAGGAATTATTCTGAATCAAAGAAATGCAAACTCGCATACAGTATGACAAATTTTGAAGTATTTGGCTAGTCAGAAAGTGGAATTAATGTGTCATCTACCTTAAAATTCCGATTTAAGTGTTAATGACATTTTTACGTTTCCAAAATACAAATATCTAGGGCGTGGTTAACAATTTTTAACGCCAGATGTCGCATTTAAAGCTTCCAACAGTATAATTTTGGGTGTGCCGATTTCTGAGTGGAAAAAATGCTATGAAAATTCATTTAATCGCATGAAAAATTGTATAGATTACAAAAGGAAAATTTTAAAAAGCAATAAAGCAACTTGTTTAATTGTAAGTATGGTTGTTTTCCGTGTATAGTATACCGAAATAATGGCAACAGCCCTCGTGGACAGAACTGAATTTTTTGAGGAGAATATTTAAACTGTGCTACTAATTTGCCTGTTAAGTCGCTAATATCATTTCCTTCACAGTAATTTAAATATATACCTATTATAATATATATTAAGAAACATGTAACCCACTACAAATTATTTTAAACACTAAACGATTATTTTAAATAAAAACGCAAGTATAAACACTTGTTAAGGATGCTGCTCAAATTTCTTTCCATTACGTTTCAAACGTAGTTCGTACGTTTTTCTGATTCTTGCACTTCAAGATGGTTTACAAGACTATTTTCTGAATTTGTAATCCCGAAGTTCAGTTTTCAATTACTTGATAAGAAGAGCCAGACTCACTTAATACTTCGGACATATTTCTATGAGTTTCTTTTGGCGATAAACCCTTTTTGCAGACACACCTTACGACAGATCTCTTATCAGATTTACCCATTTCTAAAATAAATGGAAACACATCCACATTAGCAACTATTGAAAGAAACAAACCACGTATTTGAGATTTTAAAAGCAGTAATGTCAATAAATGAAAAGTCAATAAAATTATTTTTCATTTGTCAGACAAAGGTTACTGTGTTGGGATAACATTTTATTTTAAAGGAATCTGCGCACATAAATATTCAATACCAATATATCTGGAGATTTCGGCAGCTATCTAACAGCTCCGTTTGCTGTGATTAAGCTATCACTAGATTTATATTCTAAAGGAGGTCTTACATTCTTGGCGTTGCGGTCCACCTGATAATAATTTCGATTTAAATAACCCAAAGGAGCCATTAGTTGACGAAATATATTTTGCCGCTCATGTGAAAGTTCCTTCATGCATATAAAATTGTGATTGTAAAATAAAACGTAAGATGCTGAATCCAAACCTTACTTGCTGTTCTTGTAAAATATTACATCTTGATTTTGATTGGATCAATATCTGGAATTATGCTTGATCAAAATTCCAGCGCTACTAAAACATCATATCTGTAAAACCACCTTTCTTGAACATTTTCTGTCTTTATAAGCCATTTGTATAAACCATTTGGAGAAATTCATTCTTTAATTCGCATAACCAATGCGTAAATGATGGGCTAATTGAAATTTATATGGCTTGAGTTTGTGTTTGGTTAGTATACTGTAGAATTTCGATTTGAGTACACCAATGACATATTCAGATCTTCTACAAGAGTTGCCATGATTTGCTTCAACGCTTGCTAAAATAACGGGTTCATCAATTTCCCGATTGGTTTTTTGCATAAATTAGTCTTTGAAAGGCTTGAAACAAGTCGGATGAAATAAAAAAATATATACAGCGTATTCCATTAAACAAGCACATGTTTAGTTTATATCTTATAACCTTAATCTAAAGATTCCTTTTAATAAATCTCCTAAATCAATTAAATTCGTTAGTTCTAAAGAGAAAAACTAACTAGGCTACTGGATTCCACATAAAAAATTCTATAATAGCCAGTTTTACCTTTTCAATAAGTTACAGGCTGACCGAAATCCGAGGGATGTAAAGAAATGGAAATTTTTCTAAAACATCCCGGACCTAGAAACAAATAATGATATAAAAAATTTGTTTAAATCATAGCTTATTTCTCTAAACAATAGCACAGTAACTAATAACTGAGATATCCCGTAAACGCAACGAAAATTGGACAATCTGTATATACTTTATAACAAAATAACAAACTTATAAAACTGTGTACAAGATATGAGTAAACTTAGTTAAGCATAATTAGAAAACTAGATTTTATAGTAGCAACATTTACATACGTAATTATTAATCTAGTTGAGGGAATAGGGTAGGACAATATAATAAACTACTAACATAACGTGTTGTTTTTAATGTATAATGTAAACATATAGTTTTGATAAATTTATATCGTGTAATCCAAGCAGCTTCACATCAAGGTTTGTCATGAAAAGTAAAATAAACAGTTAGAACAGGTCATATTTTTATTAATAACTGTCAGTGTAAATGTTGACATTAATTTTAATTTAACAAATGCGAGGAATTGTGTTTGCAAAAGAAACATGAATTTTGTCAAATTTCCGGTTAAATTCATTAATCTTTCGTGATTGAATGTTATTTTTAAATTGCTGCTGATTAATGACAAACTGAAATACTCCACCGAAGACACTTTTCATGATTTTCAGAATAAATTCCCTATTCATTTCTAATGATTATTAATGGTTGTATATGACTAATACAGATATGAGTCATATGTTATAGAGGAAACGCTCTTTGTTGCAAGTTGTAAAAAATATTAGTGAATGTTTACTCAGTGAATTTATAATCGCTCTGCTTGTACGCTTCAACTTAAAATAATGATGTTAACCTATAATCCATTCCTTTTGCAGATAATAACACGTTTAATTAAATGATATGGGCTCAGAAATCTTTTCTATTTTTTTAGTATAACAGCAGGAATGACTATTTTTGAATAATTCTAGAAATACGGATACGAAATTTACCCACCACTTACACAAGCATAATCCATATTAATCCTTAATTCACGGTTATAAAGCTCACTATTAAAATGTTACTTTACAGAGGAGACTGCAGCATTTATATAGAACTCTAGTAATATTTTATAAATCTTGTAAATATAGAAATGAAACATATTTGGAATTATTTTGAAATATTTGATAAACGATCTTAATTACTGTCCCGCATTAATTCATTTATTTATTTTGTAAAAGACATAAAACACGGAGCAAATATCGACAAAAGCCTTAGAAGTATTTAATTTAGGATCTCGATACCAAGTATAATACTCCATCCCCCTTTTTTATAATTTGTGTAAATCGCTTCCGCTTCACCATTTCCGCTTCCATTACTTATTTAAAATTTATCTTCAGTACAAGCCTATTTAACAGCAGGAATTCCTATAAATTTCAGCATAAACCTTCCGGCTATAATGTGTTTCAATAATTTCATTTATTTAGTGTAATTATCGATATTTTGCTCCTTTTTTCAGCCCGTTCCACTTCTAATCAGTTTGAAAATGAAATTTCAGCGGGGTATTCCGAAGATAGCGACTACACGTCTGATTTGAACTACCCCGTTGGTCAACATGCGAATTCTTCAGCTTCACAGTTTCGAACGGCTGCACATCAGATTCATACTCCTCAACGGTCTCTCGAGACTTCAAGGGAAAACTCTTACGAACGAGATGATACTCCAGGGCATCAGCATCATCTACCGCCTCCGTACACGCACCAACAACATCTTAGTCCAGGCCACTACCATCGCTACCACAGTTCTGCAAATCAGGTTATTGCCTTTTGATTTTATAAATCAATATTTTGTTAGCTTTCACCCTTTATTAGGATTTCCGAAGCAAACAATTGAATAAACGCAAAATGTGATTTGTTAGTATTAGCAAATGTACGATTTTACATAAGATTATGGTAATAAAAAGCTGACAAAATCCATTAAACGATGCGCAAGGATTATACAATTTGTGCTATTTGCTGGGTATTCAATCCTTTAAAACATGTTATTTTTATATCCAAAATTATATAAATTTCGTTTTAAACCGCTTAGTCTGTTTATAAAGTTGAGCACATAAACAAGTATTCTTTTATTTTAAAAAAATTCCTTTGCGGAATAAAATTTAATATTGAAAAAGAAGTTAGAAACAACTAATTAATGTTTATGTAATTAAGTACGCATTAGAATTAATTTTAGTTTTACAAATCCTTATTTAGTTATAATAAATTTAATTGTTAAATTAACAAGAGTAATTACTTTGTATTTTGTATTTTCAGTCTTATACTAATTAAAAAAGGACATCTACTAAGTAGATAATCCGTTTTTATGAACTTTTTTATATTTAGTTATTTAACTAATATTTTTGCAAGCACGGCAAACAAGTGTTCTAGAAAATTTAATTAATTTTGGATACTTCAGTTATAAAAATCACAAAACTGAAAATCTCTACTTATCAAATGATTATTAATCGTCTAGTATGGTGCACTTTCCGGAAAAATTTGCTAAAATATATATTTGCTAGTATAGGTCCTGCTATAAATGTTTAAATAATTCATCACTAGACAAACACACCAAAGGTACCCAAACATTTGTATTAGATATTTAAGAGACAGTAGATTTTACGATTACAGTTCACCTGGAAGAATTATTAATGCATATAAATAAAAAATATTAATGTAAATAAAAATGTACTAATGGACAATAAAGATTGAAGTAATCTTTAACTATGCTCGGTATTAAAAGCATGTAATAGCTTTCTTACATAATATGAACTGAATAATTAATTCTAATTCTAATGCTAACGTATAAGTACAAGAGTACTAATAAACAATAAATATGCACGCATATTAATACCTATTTAGCGTAGGTTTAAATGCTCAAAACAAGTTTTCGTTACACTAGCAACTAACTTATTATCACTGTAGAATATTGCTACAGAAAGTTAACGTATCGGTGTGCAATAGAATCTCAAAAAACTCATGATAAAATTGAGTCACTAAGTCGCCGTTTTACAATTGTGGCAGAATTTCTGCTACCGAAAGTGCGCAAGCTTAAGCGAGCAGCAATTGAAAGCTTCCGCATTACACTAGCTTTTCTATTTGGCATTTTTTCGTGCTGCCGCTATACTTAACTACTACTTGTAGGTTTCAACTCTTCACATTGTTTAGATTTTATGACTTAATTCTATATTCAATCAAGTTATATGATCTTTATTCAATTACTTTGTATTTCGCATACAAGTTTTCAACTTTCTACTTAGGCTTGAACTAAAGGTCAGTACTATTTATTGACGTTACCCTTTCTGAGATGTATTTTAAATTTTTCCATGATATAGTTGAGTGAAGATTGTAAAGATTATACTCGCAACGACTAAGTTTCACAAAACTCCTTCAAAACATCAACTAATTCGATTTACGTTACGTAAAAAATAAATAACAATGTAAATCGACAGTTTCCACAAATAATTCTTATATAAAGTTATTGCTAAACATTCAGAGTATTGAAATACATGCATTGAAATAATAATAATAATAATACCAGGCTAATTCGATAAGTCAAGGATTAATACAAGAGATAGCACCACCAAATTCAAATCAATATTATTTTATGGAAATACATCTTTCCAGACGGTATCATACCAATTTTCATGAACATCTGGCGATTAGCATGCATTTAATCATCATTTAATAAACAACATGCAATAATTTCGCTGCAGTGGGAAAAAGTTACTCTAGCGTTCTCATTATATATTCTTTTCTGCGTGGAAAATGAATAACAGCAACAAAACAAGGCCCACAAATATTATTCGGGCTCTGTTTCATCAACTAAAATAATTGGAATGTACTTTAGTGATTTTAGCTGTGGTTGAACAAGCGTTTACGATGATAAGCGGTCTGGAAAGCTACAAGTTGTCCGTACAACAGAAATACTAGCAAACGTGCATGATTTTGGTCGGGGATCGTTGAGTGAAGGGGGATGAGATTGTAGAGGCTTTAAACTGGTAGACTGATATAATTGTTTAACTTTTTATAGACGATTTGGACATTAAAAAGCTTTCTGTAAAATGGGTGCAGCATTTTTTCACAGTTAACGAGAAACGCAATCGTTCAACGACTTCGCAGTTTTGTTTGAAAGCCTAAAATCGTAATGCATCTGAAGTTTTGCATCAATTTGTTACTGCTAATAAGATTTGAGTGCACCACTATATTCCGGAAACCAAAAATCAATCGAAACAATCTGCAGAAAGCCGGCTTAAGTGCACCGAAAAAGAATAGTGGTGGCATCGACCGGTAAAGCTATGACAATTGTTGTTTGGGATCCTTGCGCGATAATTTTTCTTCGCAACCTTCAAAAAGGCAGAAAAATAACAGAAGCATATTATTCATCGTTGTAGGACCAGTTGAACGAAACAATGAAAGAAATTTGATCATATCTTGCAAAGAATTTTTTTGCTACATCACGACAATGCACTAACACATTCTTCAGATATTGCAACAGCAAAAATACATAAATTAGATTTCAAAATTTTTCCATATACCCCATATTCATTGGACTTGGCTCCTTCTGATTATTTACTATTCTTAAACAGGAAAACCTGACTTGCTGGTGAGAAATTGTCTTCCAATGAAAAAGCAATCGCAGAAGTACACACGAATTTTGCAGACGTTGTTAAATCTTGTCTTACTGAAAGCATTAAATATTTTGAATATCGTTGGAATAAGTGTACAGATTTAGAGGACGATACTGAAAAATAATTTTTTTTACATCGAAAAAGCAGATGCGTGTTTCATTTTTATTACACTTATTGAACTACCCCGTACTTGCTCTCAGTGAGAAAAAACAAGAAGTTAAAGGTGAAATGAGAAAGAATGAAAACCTTGGGAAGGTAGCCAGTTATTTTAGAAGTAAGCAAAGAATATAAAACGGAGTAAAAACAATTAAGTAAAGGGGACTAATCAGCAATGATGTCAACGGAATGGGATGAACAAAAGGTGAAATAGAATTTCATATTTTTTCCGAGAAATGTGTTTGACAAAATTTTGATTTATAGAGTACACACGAGAATCAAACTTAAAATCTGATATGCAGAGAGTGCAGTTATTTACTCCATATCAAGTGGATGAAAGGTAATTCATGTAAATAAGAAATTAAAATTCACGCGGATTTAGAGAAGATAATGAACAAAAATTAACCGTCCGTAACTTTTATCGAATATGGGCTGAACGATGAACCACATAATGGAAGTGGACTACGTCTGAGAATAAAAAGTCTGTAGGCGAGTATTTCGAGGTGGGTCAAAGTGTGAGACAAGGATGCGTGCTGTTTCATAGTCATTTAATGTCTTCATGTTTATTAGTGTAAGAAATGCATACGAGGAAATGTATGGGATATATGTAGAGAAAATAAGTGCAAAGATATTAATATATGTAGATGATGTAGTTTTGGCAGCTAAGAGTATGTTTTAAGTACAAAAAATGTCAAATTAATTTGCAGAAACATGCGACAGCGCGAATTTGGAAATTAATGGTAGTAAAATTATGGTGAGAATCTTTGATGATCAGGGCGATGGGGAATCATACCAGCTACGGAGGCATCCTCATTATTTTATTTATAAGAGTAAATGCAACAAATAAAATAGTTGAGAGCATGGGATCAGTGAACACTAACAGCCGAGTATTTATTCAAAGAGTGCCATGTACAACAGTATTTTATTCTGAGGCTTTATATGGCAGTTAGGCTTAGATAGGCCAGAATAAACAAGCAACTAGAATAAATACAGTAGGTATGAATTATTTAAAAAGTGTATGCAATAAAATTAGATTGCACAGAACGACGAATTAGTGGGTAAAGCCAAATACGGTGTGAAAGTGTTACCATCTGATCTATACGCGATGAATACTGTAACAGAACTAACGACAACAAAAATGTTATGAAAGATCATAAAATGTTCCAAAAGCTTCCACGGCATTAATATAGATGATGTAATCACTAATGACTCATTATTGCAGCTAATACATAAATAAACTGAATGTTACCGCAATGAATTGGTATATTTGTGATATCAGTATATTTGATAAACTTATTCCTTAAAGTTCCACTATACCACCTTTTTATATAACTAGCACTTTAAATTCCTTTAGATTAGTTTTCCCAAGAACTTTGTCTTGTCGAGGAGTGTTTAAATAGGTATAAATTATAACGAAACCAAACGCTTCTTGCGCCCCAATTGGTTGTCTAAAATGCTGATCGTGCTGAATTAGCTAGCAGCTCCGGCCGCCGCAGAGGGGAAATGGGGTTTCTACGATTTTGATGGAAATATTAGGCTCAAATTCAGAAACGGCTTACGAGACTTAAAAGTAGGGAAGAAGTAATATTTGGGCGCCACCTCACCCAATTATCTTGAGGGTTAGATTTTTCCAGAGACTAGGCGGCAAGGGATCTTATTTCAAATCGAAACTGGTAGGGTCTTGTCACGGAACACTTACTAGTTAATTACTGACTTAGTGTACGCCACTGGATTAATATCTTGATGAGCTCACTTAGACAGATACGTGACAATATGTTACTTACCTAACTTAAACTAGTTCCCTGAAAGAAAGTATCTATCAACAAATTTATAGGTAACTGCTATTACAAAATAAAAGAATGTTATACGTGGTATAGTTGATCTAATGATATTGAAGAAAATTGAATACCTATAATTATAAGTAATACAACGCTCTTATTTAAAAAAAACGGAATTACAGTAAACAATGTATACTCTATAGCTACGTTCGGGACCCTTGTGCTTTATATACGTTCCAAGTAATACTAACCTAGATAACACAATCAACCCTTCTGTAAAGGCCTTATTTCGATAAACAATTAAAACTGGGTAATAAAAGCTAATGTCACTTTTTATTTGTATTGTTACTTTAATCCTCTGCCATATGCTTTGATTGAACTAACTTTCTAACCGTAATCAAATAGCAATAGAGTTATATTGAATCACTACTTGACCGTAAATTTACAGTAAAACTCCACTTACGTGTAGACGGAAGTCCGACAGTTCCGAATGCGTCGGCAACGTGGTGGTATGAAGGCCTCGGTTCCGATTATATCGTACCTGTAGCGTACTTCACGGCAATGTCCCTAAACCTTAAACGGACATGGGTGAAAAATGAACGGATCCCCAAAAATTCACCGACAGGCGTTGAATAATGAATTCCCACGAATTGAGTATCTCGATCAAAACGTTAAGCGGGATAACTCTTCATTTATGATCTTTCACGAACCAGGGCGTTGGCCCAATTAAAGTGCACTCGCACCCTTGAAGAACGGAAAAACAGACGCTGACCTCATGGTAGTTAGCTATGAACTACTGTTAAAAGAAATTTCTCCTTAAACTTACGGGAAGGGGGGCTCGGCGGTTAATATTTATTTTTAGCATCGTACACGTTCTCGTGGGAAAACTGACCTCGTATTATTTTTAAGAAAAGGTACCTATGTTTTAAAAAACGTGAACAGAGAATTTTGAATATTGATAAATGTTGTTAATAATGGTTTTGCGAAATTTAAAGATCTACGTTTGTAATTTTGATATAAAAATGGAACTGGTAATTTATCAATTAGGTTTTGCTATTAATTCACTTTTATATATATATATATATATATATATATATATATATATATACATATACACATTAACATACATACATACATACATACATACATACATACA
>JAHWXV010242451.1:0-14388 GCA_024586415.1 Phrixothrix hirtus | reverse complement strand
CAGTTAATGGTATGTTGGTTTCAATTAGATGGTGCCCCAGCACATTGCAATGCTGCTGTTAGCCAAGAACTAACTAATATGTTTGATGATAGGTGGATTCTGCGTCTTTGTCCTTGGTCGTAGCCGGCAAGGTTACTCGACCTGACACCTCTAAATTTTTATTTATAGGGAAATATTAAAGCGGATGCATCTGATACTCCAGTGCAAACCAGAGAAGATTTACAAACCCGTTTTGTGAATTCTTTTAATAATTTGGATCCCCAAGAGATAAGGAAGGCGACAATTCAAGGCGTTCGATTAAGAATTTATAAATGTTTAGAGGTCTATGGCTCTTATTTTGAAAACTTGTATTTAAATTAATAAATTTTTAAATCACTTTCATTGCATTTTTGTAACAAACCGTAACCTATTAGGGTGGAAGCTGTGGAAACTTTGGCATTGTACGAAAAAACATATAACTCAAAAAATATTGAAGTTTAGAATAATAACATCGGGTATGGATGAAAGCCTATTAAATCCTCTATGGGTTGGGGTGATGAAAAATTAGTTGTTCCGTTTAAAGAATGAAATTCATAGATATTTTCGATAGTGTCGGAAGTATAGTCATCCTGAAAATATCTTCACCTGAAAGTATAGATGTCACTTGGTAATTGTTCAAGGTTAAACTTTAGTATCTGTTTTAGTTCTCTGCATATTTGTAATAAATATGTGAAATTTCTTGGCAACAAGAGAAATGCGAAATAACTAAAAAACTATCGCATTTAGTTATAGGGATATTTTACATGGATTTAAAGAGAATTTAATTATCTATCAAACATGGTAACAAAAACATACAAGTCCGATTTAAAAAAATTACCTTTTTGGCAATTTTCGGATAGTTGTAAAGGAGCCTCGTTATCTTTCCCCTGCAATGGATTTTTAAAAAGATAGTTATACAGTGGTATACCCTATTATCATTTGGTTTTTCGTTAAAAGTTTCATAATTGTAGCTTTTTCAGTTTAAAGTTATTCGGTATTATTGAAGCCACTATTTTGGTCTTTGAGAAACGAAAATAATTTTTTTCTCGAAAATTATAAAAGTTAGGTAAATTCTTTTTAGATAAAATTTACACTAATTTTGAAGTAGAGTTATAATATGAAATAACAATATAGATATTCCATTTAAAATAAGGAAGTTAGGGAAAATTTTCGGTATTATCGAAAGTGCCGCCATCTTGAAAATATGTTTAGCAGAATGAACTAGTAACACAAGATAATTTACCAAAATTTTACGTTAATCCCTCTATTCGTTTTCTAGATACTTTTAACCTGCAATGACGGTGGGACACCTGTATTTGATTAAATAATAGCTTTGGCTGTTATTTACTATTTATTTGATTAGTTTGACGCAAGTGTAGTTCTTGTTAATGTATCGTAAATCTAATTCAAGCCAAAGAATGAGAGGAGCGCTTATTGTTTAATTGGTCTTACAGTATCTATGCCACGTAATGTCAAATTGTTAGAATGTTTAAAAATTTTAATTATGTCCGTACAAAGTAGAACGTATAAAACTTATAAAACAGATACATATATAATATATAAAATTAGCTAATAAATAAACAGTAAGCAACATCCAAAGGCATTATTTATACAAATATTGACATATGTGTAAAATTCATTTAATCCGAAATGGTTCACGTAATTTAACAAAGGTTTTGAGGCTTCCACGCGTCTATTCTAAAACTATCCTTCACTACGATGTCATGTTATACAGTTTTATAGACTTTTAGATAAACTAAATATACATGCGATACGCTAACTTAATTATCTGCAATTTTTAGACAAACATTTCAAAACGAATAGATAGCCAATAGCTTTATTTTTAATAGCCTTTTTCGGATCAGATTTAAGGGACCTTGATCCCTTTCTATGAATTTTTATAAAAAATAAATTTACTTTAGAGAAAGCAGTACAGCCCGTTAGGACTAATATTATACGATCTTTGCAAAAATTTTATTTCTCGAATGAGGTACGATCAAGGTTGGAATTGAAATATTGATTTATTTACTACAAATTGTATATCAATATTTTACTGAAAATTACAATTATCTTGAGTACGATAATAAAGACAGTTGATAAGTTAATATACAAAAATTGTTGATAGGAAACCTATGGTTAAATAATTATCACTTTTTAATGGTAAAACACGACAAACATATAAAAACATGGAAGTCAGTGCTTTCTTCCATATTCAATTTTAAGAATTTGCTTTGAAATGAACATTACTGATATGGGGGCGTAAGTGATTACTTGTTGCTTATTTATGAAAATGAATCAAACAGCTTTAAATATACTCATACATTTTAAAATCGAATACGACAGGAACTACGTATTACCTACAACTTTACTACGACTGATAATGTTTTTGGAATTATAAACCCTGCTACCCCTCTGTATGTTTTCTAAACTGCCTGCATGTATATGAAACATTACGTTTAAGTTTCAGACACCTATTCATAATTGAACTAAATTTCGACTTGCGATTATAAAACATACATATATAGGTTAAACTTGCCGTAACAACTTTAAAAATATATTCAACCTGCTTTAATAAAAACTAGAAACACATGTCCTATCTCTTTTGTATCTTGAAAAGAGCTAAATCCGACTGAATCTAATTTACGAATTTTCAGAAGCTCAAACAATAACATTGTTATGTTTTAAAGTAGCATTTGCTTTGAATCAATTATGTATATATATGTTTTGCATATTGAAGTTCGCTTAGCCTCAAATAAATCGCTTTGAAAACACAATCTGAGTAACATCATGCCATTATAATGTAACTTTGAAGATTCAACACCGGGAATAACCTAAAAAGTTTTGTAATTGGGCAAGAGCTTCGTTGCTATTACTGGATATATTACAATTCTGTTATGTAGGATGAGTTAAGTTTATATGTATATCGGAAACATTTTCGTTTATATAATATAACTTAGCCGTTCTCTAGTTGTCAAATAAGGAGCCTTAATCGGAGTTACGGTATTTACCAAACTATATAATTATATAATAATTATTCTTTGATGAATTCCTATAAATTGTTTAAATAAACAAACGGGAGAAAACATGCGGTTTGAACATTTAACTGTGAAAAGTATTTTAAAAGTTTCACAAATGCGAAATTGTAAAGTATAACGCATAACACAAGACTACATTGTTCATATGTGAGCAACAAGGAGAAAACATCTGATATCAACAATTTCAACCATCAGAAGATACGGAATGTTGTTAAAGGCTGAGTGCTTTCTAACCTCAGACATTATGGCATCTGTAAAAGGCTATTCAAGAACTATAAGGGAACGTCACCAAATGTGAATTCCCGACTTGTGTGAAACTTTGCACGCATATACAAAAATAATTTACAGGTGTATATCGGGAACCGAAGCAATTTAAGGAGTGACATCAGGTGTCAAATTTGAGATGAAAATTCGTTTATTCGAAATATTTCGATAACGAAGGCAGATAGATAAACCCTTCGATTGGCACTGTCATTTATTTTCCAAAAGATTTTCGTTAATCTATATATCATCTCAGTGGCGTACCAACTAGGGAGATATATGCGTAAAACTAAGGGTTGTAACGGTTGCTACATAATTATACACCCTGTATGTACATTGGTTATTTTAACTTAATTTCAATTTATTTTTGTTTAATTTAATAATTCAACAATTTATGGCGTGTGCTGTACATTTGTTTGTTGATTGCAACAATTTAATAATCACGGAGAGCGAAATCATTGATTTATTAGTTTTAATTTCTAAATAACTAAATTAATATAAATACTATCGTATCTAGCAGCACCATGCAAGCATGTGAGGAAGGAGATGAATATAACATTGAACTGAACGAGCAGTTTCGGCTCAACCCTCAACGAGGTCGTTATAAGATTTCCTTTCAATATATCTATTAAATGTGATTTCTACCAAGTACTAACTTTTACATCTAGTTTATTAAAATGAAATATTAACAACTCATTGTTATTTTAAAAATGAAAATTTTGTAAGAAGGGCAGTCCATAGCATTTCGGCTGAAAGACGATTTCTGCATTGTTTCTTTGAATTTTTTTGGGCAAAATTTAATTTAATCTTGTCAATAAGGGGTCCCTAATTATGAGAGGGTGCTGAAAAGACATGCATTGAAGCTTCTAGAACCAAAGATTGATATTTTCTATTAAATATTTTCTAACGAATTTGTGCCACGTTTAGGTAAGTTCAAATTTTTACTTAATATCTCTTTCAACGTTGTCGTTATCGTCGAGATCATGATGACCTGATATTGTTCCTGCTCGTACAACTATTCTGCACATGTTTTGTTGTTAAATTAGACTTTATGATTTATATTAAGAAGATATAGTCTTAAATATTTGGTGGCAGAATTAGCAAGACACAATTTATATTACTTCGTTATGGAAGTTACTACGATCTTATAAACACTAAACTTGGTCACGAATTATCCGTTATTTTCCATATTATCAATTCTACCAGTTTCACAACTGCACAGCAAACGTCTTAGGGATATATTTAGTTGATTTCTAAATTGAGGTGGGGAATTTTCAAATAGGTTATTTATATTTTTTTTATGAAATTTAACTTTCGGCCTAGAAATTTAAAATCTTTAGTTAATATTATTTACTATTTACTTTAAATGCTATATTCTTATCCTGTTGCACAATTACTATCATTTAAAATCGTCATTTCATATTTAGCATGTCTTTGTGGGCTTCGCTTGCAACGCCATCTAACTTGCCTCTTGTCAGAGTAATTATATCAGGGAAACCTCAATTAGGGCTTTACCCATATTTATGTTTGTCTCATCATAGTTGTTACCGAATATTACTCTACCTATCTCACAGCAGACTTCGAAGCCTGCTGTGCCTACAAACGTCAGCTACGTTCAACTTGGTGGACCAGGTCTAATTACTCTGTCTATCATGGGCATCGCATCTGGAGCCTTGGTGGTTGCTGCTGGGTAACACTCAATGTGATCACATATTCTTTTGTTAAAAATTCTATTAACGTTAATTACAGTATTTAACATTCATTTAACTATACTTGACCTTTCAATTACTATTAACTACTGTAATATGCTCCTGTGATTATTAAATTATTATTTGTTACTTGGTATTGTTATTATTGATAAATCTACAATTAGCTTTGCCTTACTTCCTTTAAAAGCAATTATTTATTGAGTTCTTCAAAGCATCTTACTCTGTTAACTACTTATAAATAATTATTGAAGATTTAAGGCGTCCACACATCGTATTCTGCTGAAATATCTTATCTCTTCGCACTTGCCAACCACCGAGAAAAGTTGAGGTTCCGGAGAGCCTTCCAAGTGACTTACATTTATTGAACGAGGGCGAAATCTTACACATTTTCATTTAGCTTTTAAATTGTCATGGTAACTAATTAATTTTAACAACGTTTTGTGTAAGGGCTATAGGATAAATTACCGCCTATATAGGATAGAAGTAGACACTAAACAAGTGCGGTAACCAGAGATCTCTTATGCGAGCGCCTTCATAGTAACCAGTTTAATATTTACTGTAATTTGGATCATTATAATTAATATCAATCGGATCGACTCCATGCCTTTTTATTCTGTGAAGTGTTCATCCATTGGGAAGCTATAAGTTATATTTTATATTGTTTCACTATTCTCAGTCGATATACATTGTACAACCGTGAACTAACAATACAGACGAGCAATTAAGAATTTTCATTAATTAACTTATATACAGTTTTATGTTCAATATGAACAGCTAATCGCAACGTCTAAGTGCAGCGTTTGTACCTTAAAAGTCTCGAGGTGTGATGTTTCTAGTAATTGTATCGACGTATGTTTGCAAACATTCCATGTTAGATGTGTGCACAACAATATAGCAACTTCAGGATCTTAAAACTACTGGGTGTACAAGATATGCACCAAAGTTAATAGCGGACACAATTCTCCATTTAGAGACTCTAAAAGTCCAGAACTAAGTTTTCCTTTAATAACTATAAAAAGGGAAAGCTCAGCGCATGTTGTTCTAATGCAGCGAAGGTTAACCCTAGTTGTCTAATGAATCAAGAAGGGTTAGCTAGAAATGTAAACGCGGTCGTCCCTAATCACCCCCTAACCCTCTAAGGGATATCGTTCCCCGCAATGTTGTGCATGCTATGAACCAAATAACTTGTTACTGCAACCGAAGTCTATATTATTTATGCTTTACTATTAAATTATAAATTAAAATTTAAAAAAGTGTATACATCAAGATAGTTGTTTTCTTCGTGTAAATTTATTTATAAGGGGAGATCTTGTATAATAACTATTTTAACCAACAATTAAGTTATAACCCCATTAATAAATTCAAAAGGTACTTATTCACCATTACTGCAGTTTGTTCGATTTATCAATCATAGTTTATTGTTAATATACTTAGGATATCAAAGTTTAATCGTTGTTATTGGGCGAGAAGGGGAGAGTTTAGGTATGTTCACGTATGCATATTATATTACAACAAACGCTACTAACGATAACCACTGATTTATCTAATAGTTCAGTACAAATGGCCTAAGACAAATTTCAAATTACTAATTAAGGCGTTGTAACATTATTTTTTTGTCTTTTAGACGTTTTCGGGCTTTGGATATCATTTATTTAGTTTTGAGTCAACTAAGCCCCTTACTAGATTTCTCATTCGCACTTTCGAATTCATTTTTACATTAGCCAAATGAAAGCTTACATTTCTTACAATTTTTGTAATCCCCGATATGATTTGGGTTGCCTAAGCTCATTTTCTATAAACCTTAATTTATGGGCATAGTTATCTGTCTGACCGCGTTAAAGAGCGACATCTACGCCTTTTGTGTCAGTTCGTCGGGGAAGATGCACGTTCGATCTTCACTCCAACATATTTTTGAATCTCTGTGCTTTTTCTTGTTGGACAAAGTACCTACACCTTTAGAGTGAATAGCCATCGCTCGTTTGTTGTATGAGGTGAGTTGATTGGTTCCCTTTTTTAGTGTTATAGTTATAGGGCTCAAGATACTCCTAAGTATTCGAAGAGTTGATGGCATGAATATAGCACCGCCAACTGTTGCACTGTAAATCCGATGATGTATTTTGGAGGGTTCTTTTGCCTTGCTCGACTCACCCGTCTCATTGTACGACGACCACTCTTTGTTCAACCTTCCTCTCGACCTAGTGCAGCGACCAGCAGTCTTGCGGAGGAATTCCTGTACGGCAGCATTTGGGATTGAGAAAATCTCTTATTTTGAGGGTACTGCCTGTTTTGTGTGAGTTACAACATTCAGGTCAATTTCCCGTCGATACACGTCAAGGATGGTAAAATTTTGGCTTCATTTTGGACCTTAATATATATTGCGACTTCGCATCCTAAAATTTGTATCTTTGTTTTTAATCAATTTGCGAATTATTCTGTACTACTATAAAAATTAATTTCATTGTAACTATATATTTACTAGCAATTTTGAATAACAACTACCTGTTTTGTACATGGAAATTATTTCCGAAAGTAATATTTCATTGCATCTACTATTTAATTTGTAACAAGGGCGTGACTTGAAAGCCTCTCGGTAGCCGCAACGATTTAGCAATCCTCATACTACGATTTATTCCCTGTTAAATTACTTCAGAATATTTAAGGTTTGCTTGCTATTAAATTTTGATCTCAATTTGTTATAGTTTTAAATTCACAGCTTCTGTGAAGGCGTTCTTGAATACACTATTTAATTAATCGCGTTCGCAATCAAGTTTTGTTCTATTTTATCAAAAAAAACACGTTCCTCGCTGGAATTACGTTCAAAATGATTGAAACTTCTCGTTTACTTATTCATTTTCTTTGACAACTTTAGCTTTAGTATTTGTTTTAATTACATTATCTTTGTAATTAGGTTCGCGAACACCTTGTGTTTTTTTATAAACTTATTTCTTTTCCTATTTTAAGTTTCAAAATCCATTTTAACAGCATACAAATTTATGTGCGATAACCGTTTAGCGTTTATACCTTTGCTACCCAAATGTGTTTTATCTAAAGTGAAGTTTTCAAAATGTTTTGTTAACTTTAATTTTCGCTAGTGAAACTTATTCATACACGAAGTTTTATTGAATTTTATTTTATATTTTCAAATGAATGACCAATTCGTATTGTTTAATGTTGGATGTTGTTTGAAGTAGTACGAAGCAGAATAAACCGATACTACCCTTACTTTTATATCTTTCGCTTACGCATTATCTGTTTGTGTCTAATTTCAAATCAATTACGTTTACCTTGTAATACGGTTTTCTGCGAAGCTTTAGGCGCGAGAAGCAGAACATTTACAATTTCTTTGAGGTAAGTGCAACGTTCAGCACTATCTACATCTTATCGCTGAATTAATCTACGACGTTTCCACGCTTGTACGTCTAGGTTTACACAATCGTGTCTTTTTTAATTACAAGTGTGTAGCACCCATTTCTTTTCTTGAGTACTTAGGTTACTTACAGCGTGGATCTCGTACCAGTTGGGACACGTCAGTACCGATTTCCATTTTCTTTAGCGATAGGAGAAGCGCACAACAATTTTCGTACTTATTAGTGGTTACTACGGCAACAACTTTTCATGCAGATACACCCCACCCCCTAGTCTCCGCAGCACTAGGAGCAACCGGTCATATATTTTTTATTTCATCAAGTGGCGGAATCCTCCCGTGAGAACCAACCGCGCTTATTTATCCATCTCTAATGTGGCAGCTTCCTTTAAAATATTATTAATGCCTTTCATCTAACAATTTGGAATCGGATGCATATTTTACTGGTGGATCTTTGTGAACTAGTTTGTTACAGTTACATTAATGCATTTTAAGAATAAGTGAACACTTTGAAACTAACTTTTATAAGATTAGTTACCTAAATATAAAGTCGTCTTCATTAATGTAATTAGCTTTCAAGTAATTAATTTAAGGAAAGCAATGAAACCTAAAATATATTGTAATGGAATATTAACTATTTGAATTAAGTCACTTTAGAACTATAAGAAAGTGGTTACTGCAGACACACAAGGCATACGAAGTTAACGAAACATTTTTTCCTCTGAAAAGGTAAAATTTCTACTTAGTTTCAGAAGTAAGGGGTTAACATAACGAATCAAAGCTACAAGGAAAGTTATTTTAAACCAAACCTAAATAATTAGATCTCAGTTAATGATTTAAGGCTAGTAATAAGATTAATTCGCTTAATTAACATTGTGTTTAATTTGAATTAAATTTTAATTATAATTTAAGTATTTGTAAATAGCTACCTAGACGAAAACTGTTTCTATTGACTATGAAATGTTCTTTGAAAGCTTTATTAAAATTTGCTATTGTATCAGACATATTAAAAATCTTCTCCTGATTTACTATTACTACTGCAAAATTGTTCTTTTTTTTTATTCATTACGACATGAGTTTTATTCAGCACAATATAATAACGTAAAAAGTAAAATTATAGTATATATTTCGGTAATTTCGGTGTAATAAATGACTCGTAGTCTTTCGACTATAGTCATATCTAACGCTTAGTGAATAGAAAATATTGTAGTTGCCCAATAATGTGTACCTACTAAGAAGTCGAAAAAAAGCCCTTGCGTTATTTAAATTTAAAGATAAAATTCTGAAGGATAGCAAATAATAATAACAAGTGTTTTTCGAAGTGCTATCTACTTTTAAAGAAACGACGGTTAGGACGTTTACTAAATTATCCCAAAGATTGGTTACAAATATTGTGTAAAGTTTAACGTCGTGTTAAATCGGCTTAAAGAGTTGTAGAGCATTTTTAAAACTAAAAGTTATTGACAAAATATTTTCATTTTTAGTAGTACAAATGTACCGAAAGATAGTATGTATCGCTGTTGTTTTAAAAATCATTGTTCAATCAGTTGCCCAAGGCATGATGCTGCCGCTTTATCGGCATTTGAAAGTAAGTTAAAAAGTTACTTATGTAATGATGAATTTCTACGTACGAATTGTTGTAATTTCATAGTTTTAGCATTTTTAAGTATGACTTTTCTAAAGATATTTAAATAAATATTGGAATGTCTTATAACCTTAATATTACTTATAAATTTATGTTGTATTATTGTTTGTAAACCAGCATTTTGATGAGAATAAACATGAAATATCCATGTATCAAACAAATTATAAACGTGCACAATTAAAAGGCCGCTAAGAACTTTAAGCAATCAAATTAAAGTTTTATTTTAAACAGTAGTTGTCGTATCAATTAATTTGCAGATATTTAATAATCAGCTAATAATATTTATTAAGGGTGCTCTGAAAACTTTTATGTTATGCAATGGCTAAAGATGTACAATTTGATAATTATCTCCTCT
Organism: Phrixothrix hirtus; assembly: GCA_024586415.1. Lineage (NCBI taxonomy): Eukaryota > Metazoa > Arthropoda > Insecta > Coleoptera > Phengodidae > Phrixothrix > Phrixothrix hirtus. The sequence continues at coordinate 4,001 of JAHWXV010242451.1, read as the reverse complement.
TGAACACAGTAGACTAAGTTAAAAGGCAGCAAAGGACTGAGAACGATAATTGCAAATATTTTAAAAGTTATACAATTTACACACATGGTTGATATGCGTTTTTTACTGTGGACGTGGAGATGTATCACTGTTAACGTAATACTCCTTATTCTTGAGACACAATGTATGCTTGAATCAAAATATGTGTCTTATTGAAAAGCATTGTTCAACCTCTACCCTAGTTAACTCTTTCTCCGTTTGGCAACAGACATTTTACAACCAGATACTAACCTGTCAAATCAATTTTTGAATTATTGTCGATGAACAATTAAACAAAGGCAATAGGCAAGAGTCTGGCACGCCTCGCGATAAAATTACCATCAAAGTGCATTTGTTGAAATTTTAGCTCAGTCTAATAATTTCGCTACACCATAAATTATATATATAAACCTGCAACAGCTCCTCCAAACTTGAGGAAGTTGTGAAATAGTTGAGAGCCCTATCAATTACAGCTTATGTTTTATGGAATTTCATTGGATTAGTTCGTTTATCGTTGGCTAAATTTTTATTTTCCGCGCGCTAATGGAATTTGGATTACGCAACGGTATAACTTCCTTTTTTCCTTCATTATTCGTTTAATAGAGAGAGATTATTAGGGCATCATGACTTATAGTCGCCAATGGTCTTAATTTCTTTGTGGTGAATTGAAATAAATGCCAAAAATAGATATAGATTATAGATTTAAGCCTTACCGAAATATTATTTTATTCTTCTTAATTTATATATCTAACGAATGTTTGGATTCAAAATTTAAATAATGTAAAATTAATATCGTCATCAAAATATGTCATAGGTATTTTGATAATCTCATTACTTTTACGTTACTAGAAGCTCTTATTATTTAAATTAAATAATACTGGGATAATGCTTAGAAATTTAATTTAAATTATCATTTTGATTGATCAGGAGTTTTAGCCACACACAAAATAATCAGCAAAAACTCGAAAGTTCTCATAGGAAACCACAAAATGTGTTTCCAGTTTCAATGGCATTAATATGTAAAACTTAAAAAAAATTAAGTACGGTTTGATCAATAAAGAATAAAACAAATTTCTAAATACGATTAAATATCTAGTTTTTTGGTTAATAGCTATTATGCATGAAAGGACATTCTTTCGTGTATACTTTATTTTGTTGATGCAATTAATTTATGGTAATAAATATTTGATCGAGCGGTTCTTTTCGTATATGAAACCGTTTACCTACAAGCTATGCAAAATCCATTTTAAGCATTCAACGGAAAGTGTAAAGCATTTACCTGTAAATGATAATAACTCCCCTTTCTAAACTACTTTAGTGCAAAAAGGCATTCTTAAAGGCAATTCAATCTTTATTTCGAAATGTGAGAAAATTCAAAATATTTGTGACACAATAACAAATAAAATAATTATATGAACTAAATTAAATCATACTGATGTTATACTTGTTATGTTAAACAACAGTGTAATAATTCAGATAGAAATTATTTGACAAGCCCTGGTATGTTTGCTAATTGCAGTAGAACAAAATGTAGTGGCAATTATGGTGAATGATGGTTTGAGCATCACTGTATCGTAAAATTTATTGGTCAAAACTTGACACAGAAAATGTTGACCTGAAAACGTTAAACAAGTAATTGTTCAAAGAATTAACAAAGATAAGAATCAATAAAAAAACATAATTGGCAAGCATAAATTTTAATGAAAGCCAAATCTGGAATGAGTTGGCTTCAATAAATTTTTAACACAATTGTTTAAACTGATATAAACACAAGAATTTGGTTTAAACAAATTGCAGACAATCAAACTTTAAATCAGATAAGTAAATATACTTCTTACAGTGCAGATAATTACTTGTATCAAAAATACATTAAATCATTATACAGAATACCTACAAATGCCTTGTTAAAAAAAAGGAATACGTTTTTCCTTGTATGCAAGCCAAAATAAAATTGTCGTTTCCTAGAAGCTGTGAACAGGTAAATATTGAGCACTTATAAATTTATTTAAAAATATGACATTGAAAAGTTCTCTAAATTTTCTCTTCGCAACCATTTGATGTAGGTGCATTCTAAATCCGTTGGGATTAAAATTATCAAAAGACATCCAGTAGGAGACGACGGAACTCAACGAGACTAAGGGCTCGTTCAAATAAGGTTCCTCGAAGGTACTACTGTTAGTGCTGTCGATAAGGGTAACGCCAAAACCTAGGACCCGGTTCTAACGAAAACTTGACGATGTACTTCAATTCCAACTCTATAAAAGAGCATCTGAAGAGGTTTCTTCACGAACTTAGCAAGCGGCAGCCATTAAGCATCGAAAAAAGTGCTTGTGAAAAATTAATTAATTTAACACACCAATACTCCTGGTAGACTTAATAAAACAAAGGATAGGTAAAATTCTATCGCGTAGAAACTTTTCACGCGTCAGGCTTTGCGGAAATTTTTTGTGCATATCTCTACAGATGTCTCCCATCAAAATGTCAATACTTAATAAATGTCACCCTTTTAACAGCTACGATTACCCGTAAGATACTTACAAGACACTTTATATTATCCTCGCTGGTTAATTACAATTTGCGACAGCGCAAATTAAAAATTATGCAAAAATAAGCTCTATCAAATTTTGCAGCGTCGGCCAACCTTTCCAGCTGAATCCCTCGATAACCTCGTTATCACCTGTGACCAAATATGACCTTCGCTACAACGGAACATTCCATCGAATATTATAGCATTTTACAATAATGCGAACGATTTAAAAATATTATGGAAAGTCAATAATTAGATTATCTCAAACCAATTTCACTGAATTATAAATTTTACATTTACCGGCATTATTCTACAGAAATTAAAACAAAAGAAATTGATTCATTAATGCAGCTGTTAATAAATAAATTGATTTCGTTATTTAATAAAGTCTTTACAATGACGATTACGTCTGCAAATCAATTTCAATTTACATGAGAATAAAATGAAATACTACAGCTATTATATACAGTGTGTTCAAAAAAACATGCCAAATGCAAACTTTTAAATAAAGGCAAACATTTTTTACACGGAGAAAGATGGATGCAATACTGAATTTATTAAAAATTTTGAACATGATTGATGCAACTCAAAGAAAAATGTAATAATAAATAGAATTTATATTGTGTCGGTAGATGTACAAAATTATTTGCAAAGCGGTCAGATTTTTACACCTGGCTAAATACTTATCTAGAGGCATTTTGTTAAATGTTTACGAAATAATTATGAATGATAGTAACAGTTACACAAATCGCAAGATACAGTTTAAGATGAGTTTATAAAATCTATTGAACTTGCAACGTGCTCAGCTAAGGCTTGAACAGTTTTACATATGCCGCGAGTTTAGCTTTTCAGTCGAGTAGGTCCAGGACAGTTTCCTTAGTGATTATGGTAATTTTCTAAAACTTACTAAAATATTTACAATTTAAAATTATTTACACGGAAGCTTCATGATGTGGACTATGGTTTGTAAACTGTTTTGATTTAATAATATTTACTATTCTCATTTTATTACACTGTGTATATTTATACCTTCGGTCATGACCACACTCATTTAACACAATTAATACTCTGAATTTTAACTCTAGTTGTAATTGTAGGCTTATTGTTCTTTTATGGAATTTACGAGGTTTGGTGTACACTTTTAAACTGTTTCTTAATTTTTATTTTTGTTTTAAAGCACTCTGAATGTACTTTATTTGTTTTACACTAATTGTACCTAATTTTTCAGATTCTAAATATTTGCATGCTTATTATTTGTACGTTACTGTATCTTTATAGTTTTATTTCAGACTGAATTTCAAACATTTCATTGAATTCTAATTGTGTTACTTCTGTGGCATAATTTATTTATATGTTTATATATTTATACCTTTAATAACAAGTCATTGTAATTTGACAATAATTTATTTAATATAATAAAGGAGATTCTACAATGTTTAAATCAAAGCTTTGTTGA
>JAHWXV010242448.1:0-21438 GCA_024586415.1 Phrixothrix hirtus | reverse complement strand
ACAGACCAATTTTTAAAAACATGATTTTCGGACTCAAGGGACCCGAAAACGTGTATTTCCACTGAAATTTTGATATCAAAAATTTTGGACGAAAACAATATATTCTATATACTATATTGCATATAGGTAAGAGAAAGTAAAAGATGGTAACCAGATTTACGAAGTGCAAAAGCGACAAGACAACTGACGTGTTTGGCGTACTTCATCTAACAGTATATGCGTTAAAGGAGAAAGAAACAATTGTTCAATGTTACAAATCAAATTATTAATTGACGGCACAAGAAAAGTACACTTTCCGAAAGTTGAAGTCATATTAAAGTGAAGCAGGTTGAAAGAAATTTAATAAATAATAGCTTAAATAGAGTTATGTATTTAGTTTAAATAATAAAAGACATGTTTGCTGTTATTATATAAAAGAATTCTTATTCGTTGAACTTCCGTTTGCAAATGACACTTTAACGTCACACCTGGTACGTACAATTTAACTAAAAAAAAATCTGGTAAAGATTAAGCTAGGTTCTATTCGTAATTTCTGATAATAATCATCATGTAAAACTGTTTGGGTCAGACAAAACAACAACAAGATGTACTGAGCTAAAAGTTACTCTATTTACTTTAATTTGTCTTAAGTTACTTAAAGGCAATATTCTAATTAAATATAACGAAAAATATCATTTAAGCTTATCTAAAAGTGTTTCTGAAATTTTCGGTTTCGTTACGATATCAAATAAAAGGATTTTTGAAGCTATTTAATTATCATTCAAATGTAACAATACGGTATCTTTATAACAAGGATGTCGAATTGTAACATGATTTCTAATAGTAAAGAAATTGTAGATTAGATATTATCATCTCGGGTCGCATACGACATAACACAACTAGTAAAGTATGACTGATCTCAATTCCACGCATCAGAGTGAGAAGACAAATTCCACATTTTGCCCTTGACCGACCATGTGCCCATAAGCAATCACATTCACGGCGAAGCAGCAAAACAAGTAAATTGAACAATTAATTTGCCATACCAATAATCAAAGGAAACGGCACGCTATGAAAAGGTCGCCGCATATATATGATAGTAAGTTTACACTTACTCAAAATTGCACCTTTGCGCAGACATATCCATATTGCATCGATCTTACCTAATATTTAAAGGACAGGGGCGTACTCCGTTAAAATTTTACAACTACAATTTTAATTTTCAAACAAATTTAAGGTTCTGTATTCAAAAACCTTACAGCCAAACGGTGTAATTTAAATAATTTCATTTGAATTATTTCAACTTACCGAAAATATTCACAATTAGGAAAAATATATGCTGTAACAATTTTCATATTTTTAAATGTTATCTATTAGTAACATTTTAATCATCAACAGATTAGTATTTTTGCTATACTTAGGTTTTGATCAATCAGCAAGGAGGTCTGTCCATATTGAAAGGAGTTCCGTTGATTTAGACAGTCAAAACTCCATAAATTTCCAATCTTCAAGTTTAATGCAACAATTCTTAAAGATATTATCGATAGAATTTTTGTGGGACTGTCAGAACTCTTAACACATCGCAATAATTCCGAAGCAAAATCACTCTTTGCAACTTTTAGAATTTATAATTATTGTTTCGAGAAATTTTGGTGTGCGGTTGAAAGTTTTGGTAGCATCCCAAAGTGTTCTAATAAGTGAGTCTGAAAGATTTAAAACGAAATGGTTTTAATTGTCCAAAAATACATGGATTAAAATTTTCCAAGTTCTAACCGATAAAATATTTTCTTCAAAAGAAGTGATTTATTTATCAAGTAATTTTGTTTAGGCTATCTTTGGAGTTCTCGGACTATGTCGCTTCCGATCTTAAAGACTGAGTTGTTGATTATAATTATCGAACTATTCGGGCGGGGGGCTATTAAAACTCTAAAAGATATAATATTTTGAAAAACATTTAGTAGTGACCAGAAATTTCAAACAACATACTTCTGAGCATCAGAATTATTCAGTTTTCAATATCAAAAAATCATGTATCTACAAGCCTTAACTTGTAGATAGAATACATTTGTAGGGGAGCTACAAGAATCCCATAAAATTTTGTAATTCAAGGCTTGAAAATATTTGAGTGCTGTATCTTTGGACTACCAAAACGTTTCGTTTTCAATCCTAAACATAGTTGTTACGAATAATCGATAGAATTGTGCAGGTCGATTTCAGAAAAAGAATCAACGCATAACAAGAAATTTCGATAATGTATTTCAGGAGAATCCGCATTATTTCGCGTTGTTCGTTATTAAAAATCAGTTGTTAAGAATAATCTATCGAACACGAGATGGAGGCAGTTACTAGGAATCCAAAAAGCGGGTATATTTTGGAAAAAATATTTCATCGGCCGTTGTCTTCGCTATATCGGAATTATTTTAAAGAATCATTTCTCAAGTATAATATATCGAACTCTTTGATAGGCTAGCAGAACTTTGAAAAAAATTACCACTTCTGAAAAAATTCTTCGTTGTTTAAAATTTCAAACATTTCGATTGACTGGACTGTCAGCTGTTTTTCTTTTCGATCCTAGGATTTTTTGTTAAGAACAGTCAATAAAACTATTCAGTGGACCATCGGAATTCTAAAAAGGGTTATTTGGTTAAAAACATTTTGCGGTCGTATCTTTGAAGCCCGTTCTATTTCGCTTTAGTTATTAGAAACTCAGTTATTAATAATTATAGATAGAACATTTCGGAAAGGGAGCTGCCAGAGATCCGAAATGGCAGGTTTTGAAAAAAAAATTTCAGTGCATGCAATTAAACATTTCAATAAAAATATTTTCAGAATATGAGAGTTATTTAATGTTCGGTTTTAGAGAACTCTTTAAGAGATTACCAGGACTTTAATTTCATTTTTCGTTTTCGATCGTAAATATTCAGCTATAATGATAATCGATAGAACTCTTCGCGAAGAGAACTATCAGAGATACAAAAGGGGATTGATTTCGTAAAAAACGTTTTCAGTTGCCCCGACGTATCTTGCAAATATCAGAATTAGTTAGCTTTCAGTCTTATGAGTCATTTCTTAATCATAATTTATATAACTGTAAGGGGTTACCAGACCACCAAAATAGTATGGCTAATTTAAAAAACTTTTGTAATTATTTGCGATTTGAATAAGTTCAATTTAGATTATCGGAAGCTTTTGTTCGATCCTAAAAGGCTGTTGTTAATGACAATCGATATAACTCTTGAGAGGAGGATGGCATCAGAAACCCGAAGAGAGGGCGATTACGAAAAAAAGTTATAATGGTCGTCCTCTTGGTTTGGATCATAATCAAGTTATTATGAATGATCTATTAGGCCAAGCTAAGTTTTTCACAATAACGTATTTATTCCAGGCAAAATAAAACCTTTCCTTTTAACTATGGCTAAAGATATTTATCTTATCTAAGCCTCTATTATTTAAGTAATCAGTAAATAACAATTTGTGGTTAAAGAAACGTTTATTTTAAAAAACTAAATAAAATCTTAATCTTACTTCAACAATCAAGAGTTTATATATGATTGTGTTAATTTAAAAATAAATAAATCAATCTATAAGACTTGCTAAACTATTGTTAATTTAATAGTCTAATACTGACAGTTTAAACAATTAAATATACTAATCGAATTGATTTTCAATAGTTACGCACGGAACTGTCACATTCTTTATTGATTTAGAGTCTCAAGTTTCTTCTGGTCTTTGAAGACGATTTTATTGCATCAATTTTGATTTCTTAAAGGTCAACACAAATTATATGCGTGAATGCTTGATTAGTAATTTATCAATCTTTCGGAACTTGCCTCACGATTAATCGGTTTGTTGTAATTAATCGGTGAGTTAAGCGATATCGTAATGCAACTATTTATAACAGATTATAAGTTAAATGATTTACTCATTTTGTACAACGTTGTTTTACTTCGGACCTAGATCACTGATGTCACTTTTTTAACGGGGTTTATTGAAAAAGACATTTTATGAATTCTATCTCATGTCGGAAGTGTTTGGACTTTCATTGAACGTTTCACTAACAACCAATAGAATTTGAATTGTTTAGCAATTAGCTAAGGTTCTTACGATTTGTTTTGATTTGATTTTCCTTCGTTCGTGACTTTTATAAATCTTACCTACTCTAGCCTAAGCATTGCTATTTCTAGAATTTAAATATATTAATGATATTAATATTTCCTAGGTTTATGTACAGTACACACCATTCTTTAAATATGGTACTTTAAAGGAGCCGAAGACGTCTGTTTCTTTACAACTATTTTGTAAGTTTAATGTTTGTGCGTAATATTGGATTAACTTATATAATGACTTAGATAGTACCAAAGTTAATTAATTATAAATAGTTAGATTGTTGATATATGAATTATTGCCGACGTTGTCAACATCGTGACTGGATATTTAGTTTAAAGTATCTTTAAAGCAACTTAATTGTTTAGTTTTCAACTTTAAAGAACGCGTTGTTTAGGATAACCTATAAAATTCTTCGATAGATCACCAAACGCCAAAGATGTTGGGAATTTCAGAATAATTTTATTATTTGGAATTTGAAAAATTTCGACCGATGTGGCTTAATAACTTTTCATTCTCGTTCCTAGGTACTAAATAATTTTTAAAGATGAGCCAATTACTGAAAAACTTTTTATTAGCACTTGAAAAATTTCGATCGATATATTTTCGGTGGATAGAAATTATTTTGTTTTCAATTTTAAAGAATTAGTTTTTAAGAATCAATTATAGAACTCTACGATGGTTTACCAGAATTCCAAAAAAGGCAACCGCTTCGGAAATTTCTTCGTTGTTTGGATTTTGAATAATTTCGATGGATGTATCTTTGGATTACGAGAAACTTTTTCCCATCCTAAGGATAATCAGTAAAACAGGCGGTGTGACTAGCAGTACTCTAAAAGCAATTTCAATTTCGGAAATAATTTATATTGATCGAGATTTGCTAGAGACTTGTTGACTAGAGAATTATTTGCTTAGGCTAGTCTACAGAACTTTTTGGGAGACTGCCAGAGCTCTAAATAAAGTAGGCCACTTCGGAAAAGATTTTTCATTATGCAGGGCTTGAATACTTTAAGGGAGCTTTATAGTGGAGAGCTACCATAAATCCACAGGTGACCGATTTTTACAAAAAAATTATTAGACGAGGGACATTTAGGAAAATAGCGAAAACGCAACGCAACGTACATGGTGTTTCAGCTGGCCAATTGAACGTACAGGACTAAAACTTTCGATGAAAATCTTCATAGTACCAGAACTTCTTCGTTTTCGTTCTTAGAGATCCAGCCGTTAAAGGTAATCGATAGTACTATTTGAGAATCTTGCAAAACTTTTAACAGAACACCATAAGTCCCCAAAAAAGTTTGTAAACGCTGTAAATGCCAAAGAGTGATTTTATTTTCAGAAATTTGACATTTTGTTGAGCGTTTGAAAGCCTCTTAGATACCTCTTTAAGCTCGTGATGAACTGATGCGCTAAAGTAACTGATGTTTAAAAAGTTGTCTGAAGTTGGCCCTCGCATATTTTCAGTTGGTGTTTCGGCTATTGAAATCGACAAAAAAATTTTTAATATGAATAGAGAACTTTAGAACTGCTTTAGAGGCCATCAATATTCTACTGATTTTCTCGCAGACATTAGAAACTCCTTTTACAGCCTCAATCCAATCTATAAAAAACTGTTGATAGCTGTAGAAACCCGTTAACGTTTTTTTAACTTCTCCGTCAATTTTAGTCACAAGTAGACCTTGAACTGATGAACCTTTTCGTAATGATTTATTTGTGATCTGTGTCAACTTTGCGCAAAAAACTTTTCTTTGAACGATTCTATTAATAAATAAATTATTTGATATGTAATAAATTGTTATTGTTAAGATTTTTGCAAATATTTATTTATTATCATTATACACAGCAGTGGCGCAAATCTAAAAGTGTTTAAGCCGCGTATTCTGTTATTTTAACGGAAAAATAATAACAGCTCTTAATGACTAATGTTTTACAAATAATTACTACTACTTTAAGTAACAGTTTATCTAAAATATTCGTTATAGAAATATTTCTATTATAATGGCCAATGGAAATATGAGTTTATCATTGGATATACTAATAATAAATTATTTTTTAATCATTTTAAAAATATTGACGTTAAAGAATTCTTCCGTCAGTATTTTACTTACCATGAGAGTTTCACAAAATTTGGAAACTGAAAGCTGGAAGTTACTGACATATGACAATTGGGTTCCTAGTTGGTTAAAAATGAGCACAATTTGCATATATCGAATTTTAAAAATAATTATTTATATTTTTGTTGGTTAAAAAATTAAAAATGTGTATAACAAACTTTTCAGTTTGTAAATTAAAGTGATATCCCTTTAAAAATAATATAGAGACAAGTTTTATTTTAGAATAGCATCAGTAACTGCCTGATACTGTAAAATATAATCTTAAATAAATATATTCAAAATTTAAGTATCAATTTGTCAATAGTTATTTAATTAAATAGTTGTCGAAGTTAAATAATAGATTTGTAAATTACGATGTTATGCAACAGAAAATAAATAAACTACAAAACTATTTATTCTAGAAATTATTATATCAAATCTTATTTAGATTAAGATTCGTAAATAATAAGATGACATTGAATTTTAATTGTAAATTACAAAGTGCGTTCCAGTTTGATAGTGATTTATAAATAAATAGTCTGACGTTAATTTTTTATTGTGATAGGGAGGAGACATTATTTTACCATTTTTGGAGTTTTCTTCAGGAAAGGAATATTGATTAATATTCATACAAAAAGCGCAAATCAATACAAGGATTAGCTATATTAACCATAAAAGGACATCGAATAACCAAATAACCATTTCCTGGTTAAATGCCTAAACAATAGTTGAAACATATTTTAATTTGTTTTGAACTTATTACACTGGTTCACAAAATAATGTTGCCAATCTTAGTAGGACTTTTCACACTGAATTCAAATATGCAAGTGGTTTTGCCTATCACCTGGAAAAACCTCGAAAATCCGACATTATCCAATTTATATCAATTGTTTGTAAAAAACAACTGTAATAGTGAAAAAATATGCAATTAGACAAAATATTACAACAAATTAATAATAAGAACTAACAGCACAAGATTCTAATTACAACTAAAAATTAAGGGAATTTAATTCGTTATTTATATAGAAAGGACAAATTACAGAACATTGAGGAAAAGCAAAGAATGGTATTAGTCATAATGCTGATGTAATAAATTCCAATGTCAAGACTCATTACTGGAATCTTAAATTTCAATAATGAGTCATTTATGATTACATCATTTGGTTTAGTACTATGGAACCTTCTGGAATGTTTTACGGAATTCTTATTATTTCTATATTTTTATATTAGTTTATTTTTACGAAGAGGTAGTTCATTGTTTTAAAGATTCGTTTATAAAATTATTTAAAAATAAAGTAATTTCATGATTTTGAAATCTTTTTCGTGATTAAATTAATTCACTTAAATCAGAAAATTATACAAAATAAATTAAAAATATTTTTTTCAATTAGCAAGCGGGTAACATATCAACTATACAATATCCTGTTCCTTTTTATTCAAGGTCTTTCTTTATTATCGTAATTTATCTGATTTGAGAGTTAACAATATATTTTTCTTACTTTTAGAAAAGAGCCTTAATACGTTATTTTAAAATGCTATAACTTATTTAGCTGCTTGATATTGTATCAATTTTAAAATTTTAAAACATACAAAACGATTTATATATATTTTTAAAATTAAGCGAATTAATTTAATTACGAAAAATAATCTTACACACAACTATTTTATTTTTTGCAATTGTGAAAACAAATTCTTTAAATAGAGGCTGATTAATAAAATGAAAATATACATATTTAATATAAAATGTATGTAAATGTATAGATAAAAGCATTACATTTTGATTTAAAAAAACTTATCTAATCGGGGTTTGAACTCGCTTGCCATTGAGCTATGCTAGCTACTAGGTGATTTGCGAAATAGACTAATAATGAGCGGAGCATTTTTTTCTCTAAAATGTTTGTGAAGTGCATTTTGTCCTCGTGTTCAATAAACGTTTGTGCAATTAAAATTAATTAAAATTTCTCAGAATTACTACGTCGTCACCTGCCTTTGTAAGTTAATTTTATTGCTACATTTTTAAAAAGAGAGAAACGACTGTATGACACCTAGTGATGTTTGACAGCGCGATTGAAGAATCCACACTTCAATCTTAAAGCAACAGAATGGAACAGAGATGAATTTCAGTTTTTCTTTCGGCGTCATTATGGTCATAGAATGGACAAATGAACATTTAAGGAAGATGACATTCATACGAGCACTCCGAGCTTCGTACTCTACCATCATCCACACTAATAAACTACAAAAGGAGAACAGTGTAAATAATGACTCCAGTGGTAATGAAGACAAATTTCGATTTTGCTTATAGCGAACGACGCACTATGGAAAACAGCAGAACAAGCCCATATCATTAATGAATTTTACAAAAGCGTTATTTCCACAAAATTTAATATTTATTAGGTAGCGAAAATCTAATATTTTGATATTTAGGACCGAGTTTTTATAGTACGTGGCCCACATTTAGTAATAAACGTATAATAATGCTGCCTTTCACTATCGTGATTTTTTGACTTACAACTCTTCTACATTGGAGTATTATATCATTAAATTATGGCCCAAAAAGTTTTTATTGTTATATATTTCTAGTAAGGAAAGATAGGGCACATTTAAACAAAATATATTGGTATGTAATTAATGAATGGTACATTTTCGAGGTATTTTGACGTGGTCTTGACTTTTTATTGTTAACTACACTTACCTAACATTCAAATTGTATTCAATTATGTAATTTAAACATACATTAATGACATACTAAAAAAATTATCTACGGATGCTGGCGGTTTTCAAAGTTATGAAGAAACATGTAATAGTAGTCCATGTACTAGGAAAATATTGCTTGCGGTTTTCGCGCAGTATTGCATCATTTCGATATGAGTGGTTATAATTTGACGTTTAGGGTCGTACATAATTAAATTTATCAATAATTGGTTTTGTAAAAATAAGTTTGCCAACATGTTGCACTCGTATATTCTGATATGTCGAATAATGTGCTATGATGCAGGCATACCGTACATATGCACACGGTCGAATTCATAATCAGCTATATAACACAACATTGTCAAAATATCTTTGAACATGAATATTTTTACATTTTCAAAACGTGAAGTAATTCTTACATATATCGAAGACGGTATTAAATAATTATTTTTCTGTAAAACATGTTCTAGAAAACAATGTAGCCACGACAATTCTTGGTTTACAATTCAATAAACGCTGGATATGGGCCTTACGAGACAAAGATGCTTTTCTTAGAAACAAGAGTGATTGGTTAGACCAAGAATATTTAATAACGTTATAAATGTCGGAAGATGAAAGTAACAGCCCATCAGATTCTACAACAGCTAGTTCTACTGGAGAATGCGGAATTCCGCACGGGTTACGATCAATGGGGAGGATGAAGAAGCGTAGCTGCGGATAGTGACAAGAAGAAATACATTTTTAAACCTTGACTGATCAGGAAGCATTGATTTGGATTTGACTAAAGCATAATAATTTGTACCTGAGAAATCTTTGAAATGAAAAAACTGTTCCTTATTTCCTCCTTATTACAAAGTCTGCATCGGCTATAGAAATTTTCAATACTTCTGCAAACGTGGCGTCTTTGCAGGATTTGTTAGATCAAACTGCAAGTAGTATTTTATTGATCGGCTCTATTTATAAAACCGGATTAAAGCATTCGCTTTTGTCTAGGTCTGGTTAAAATGAATATAAGCAAATCCTTTCGGAAAGTTTGAACTTATTTCTAGTGTAACTTTGTTCGTTACTTCCCTTATGCCCATCAGGTTAATCGATAAAGAAACTGCAGTGTTGTATGGTTCCCTCATCTGTACGATTTTGTCGACCTATTTCAATTGAAATTTCTAAGGAGACTCTCGAAAAACCTAAAGTTGTCACGACTGACGTTCAAGGACAAATTGATATTTTATGTCCATCAATCATAATAAAGCTGGAGAAAAAGTGCAGGTTAAACATGAACTTTTCTTGACAATGATAGATAGCAAACCTCCCATGTATTAACCAGTATATCTTCAACTGCAACATATACCATTTGGTGCTACTCATGGTCAAATAAATAATTTGGATAAAGTTACCGCGAGATTTGAAAATGAAAATACCTGCCGGTTTGTCAACTTTACATGCATGGACATACTACATGGAAATGATTTTGAATATTTCATACAATCTTTCTTCCAAAAATGGTTAGCCACGACTGAAATAGGAGTAGAAAAGCGTGGTACAAAGGCGTTTTCGAGAAGGACTTGATTTGATTATTGATGAATCGCGACAAGATTGTTTTATAACGCCAGTTGCTCAGCTGAAATTATCGGAGTAAAAAAACATTAATTAAATGGCTTTATATAATTCGTCAGACCTTAACATCGGGTATCAGGATAGATCCTGAAAAATTTCGTGACTGTGCTTTGGAAACTTTAAAGATCGACATCAGTAATTATGATTCGTACTGTATGTCCTCTTCATTTCATCAAATACTTATACATCGAAAGAGTACCACAAATTAGTTTGCTGTGTTGTACCCATACGAGAGCTTTAAGATCCTAAGAATTCTGGTAATAACGATTATAAAAGATGCAAGAAATTGGTCCAGATCTGTAACAAACGAAGATATATTCCACAAATCAGACCTATGCATCACAAGTATAATACCATCGAAGAAGAGTGTATCCAAAGCGGTGAAAATTAAAAATTCAAAGGGAACTCATTGCTGATGTGTTTCTCCATAGCCAAAGCAATAAAATGTCAACCCTATTTTACATATGTTTAATATTTTAATTATTTTTGATTGAAAAAAGGTATTGCGTTAACTTACACCAAATGAAAAATGTTATAATTTCTTTGTAACAATAAATAAACAAATGTAAATTCAGTACATCATTTTAATTATCAATTATAAATGTGACGTTTATAGTAAAGTAATTAATTATCTGATAACTTTAATATTATTTGATTTTCATTTTCAGTACTACCAATTTGAAAGTTTGGTGGCTTATCTAGCAGTCTACACTCTTTATCGATTACACTGTATTAAAAAAACTTATGAAAAAAAATGTAAAGGATCTAGACGAAGATACCTTGACTCTTCTGAAGATGAATAAAGTTTCCCTTGAATCTAGCTAAGAATAATTATTGTATTTTTATTTCGTAAATATAATTTTCATTTATCAATTTAACAATCATTTTGTTTATATGATTTTAACTTTAATTTTATTACTAAACGGTTACTAATAACAATAATTATTATTATAATTTATATAGGTAATAACCATTAATTAATAAAAGTTAAAATTTCAATTTATTTAAGTTCTAGTGTAAACATGAGTTTATACTCATATTATGTATACGTGGAATTATTATTTTTAAGAAAAGCAAATGTGTAAAACTTAAATTATAATTATTATTAAATAATATATTCATTCATGAATTTTGTTACGTTTTAACATCAAGGTTCGATACTTTACGATAGATTTATTTATTTGTCCAACACTAATTACAAAATAAGAATTAATTTACACTACTTTTATCGATTCAGTATTATACTTAATTTATACAAAGCATGGAAGATTTAAATAAAGGAATAAAAAGTTATAGATTAGAAAATAACCCACACTTTCCATAGTACGACATGGTGCAATCGTGAAAAAAGCGCCCAAAGAAGAAAACATTTTCAATTTTAATTCTTAAATTCCAGTCGCTGCTGCAACATCGTGATGACTTGTATTAATGTCATAAGTTCAAGAAATGGAGGAATTTGAAACGGCGAAATAATTCACCGATTTATTTTCATACTCAGTCGGTATATACGGAATTAGTTAACATTTAAAAATGTGTTGGTTTCAGAATCACAAGTTCATGAATACTAAATGTTCGACTTTAACGTTTTTGGTTCTTGATTTTGGTTTCGGTCTCGTAGTTCATTATAATCCTTCCGACCATCACGGTCGGACAAGTTTTGCCAGGGTACGCTAATGTTGGCGTCACTTTCATGAGAACAATCAAATTTACCCAATTAGGTAATTTGATTTTAAAAACAAAACATTTGGCGGCCACTATCACGATTTCCTAAAGTTACACAAACTGTTAAATTTTGCACCATTTTAACAAGCGTGACGGTATATTTAAAAACTCTGCGTGAACAAAAAAAGGTTTTCCAAACCCTTGGCTTGGATCATTTACAAAAATAGGGCAAGGCTCCTATTTATTTGAAATTTATTCAATTCCTTTGACTAAAATAATTTAAATAATTTTCCTTACATAGGATAACTCCTAACAAATCTGATGAAATTTGCGTGGCAAAATTAATTAAAAAATAACTGAAATAGGTATTTCTTATTATAAAATGAAAACAACGAATTGATTTATGTTGAATTAAAAATGCTTAAAGATGACCTTATAACGGATTTACGAAAAATAAGGGTTCCTTTATTATTATAAAATTAAAGCGAAGAATTAATTTAATATTTTATCATATACGAGTTGCCATCAAGAAGTTTACTAATCGGAATTAACAAATTTTATACATAAATTTTATATGCAGGATGTTTGAAAAGTAAGGCGTTTGACAACAAAGAGTTCAAAATTTAGACTAATTTCCATACATCCAACCTAGCTTACTTCCAAATGTGTATTTATTATTTATATATAGTTACCGGAAAATATCCATTTTGATAATAAAGGGGCGATAAAAAATGAGCGATATATACCTTTTTAAGGAGTAAATACCCTATATTCCTAACACATTAGTATATTTGATAATATTAGAACGCAGAACTGTTTTTGGCAATTCCAGTTTAAAAAGTTGAGCTCCAATATCAGCGCTAAAGCTAATTCTCCTACTTCCTCCTGTTGCTTGTCAAGAAGGCATTTTTTTTACCAAATGTTTTTTATTTGCGTTCCTATATCGAATAATTTTTATTTCTTCCGGACATGGTTTACCTGAAAATTTTTTCGCGAGACTACGTGTATTGACGATGGCTGATTTTTTTGTGCTCATAGGTAGCCTTAACCTGGACCGTCTTTATCATATTAACTCAGCAATTTTGATTTTTTATAATCAACAGACATGTCTTGGAACTGGGTGGGTAGAATAATAGCATTAAAAATGAGATATCTTCATGGATATGTCAATACACAACTTTTGGATGTGTTGATCGTCTTCCTCTTAGATTCCATCGTGACCTACACTGATGATTTCAATTATGTTAACCAGAGAAATATTTTACTTTTGCTTCTCAAACGCCTCTTGTCGATGTCCTCGGTCGATATATTTCCTGGAATATTTTTTCAAAATATTTCTACCGGTAAGTGGTGTCTCTGGCAAGAGATATTTAAGCATTGTCCCATTATCGGCTTTAATGAATTTTTATTGCTTATTACCAAGACGTGAATCTGTTTTTGAAAATATTGTCTCATGTAACATTTTGCCCAGAAATTCATGAGACGACAAAGACTTGGACTATACCTTTCTGAGAACTGCATCCTTCTAGCCCTTATCCATCTTCAAACTCCGTAATCGGTGGAGTATATTTTTCCTTCTTGTTTTATTTATCAGGTAAACTTTAACTAATTTCCTCATCCTAAAGGTTACTAAGGTTTCACTTAAATATTAATAGCATTTGATTGAGAACCTCTTTCAGGAGGTTTTGAGATAGTATTCGAGGTTTTGTCACTGGCCTTAAATTAACTTATTACAGTGGCAAAAAATTAATGCACTAATGTTTTCCTATACATTTTCATGCGCTAGTGACTTTCTTTAACTGAGCGGCAAGTGATTAGTTCTCACTAGGTAAGTTTTTGTGAAACTGGTAATAACAATAGAAGAATGATGCGAAAATGGCGAAAACTCAATCCAAAAATAACTATAGCTATACACTACTACCTACATAATACATTGGTTAGACTGTGATTACTAAAAACCTACTTGTTTGTGATGAAACGCTTAAATCATATATACAGGCTTGCATCGGCGCAATATAGTAAAAGAGTTCAAAGCCGACCTTACTAACTCAAAGGGTACGAGTTCGAATCTGACAGAAATGATGACTTTGCGGTAGTAGAAAGATTTAAATATGTCTCTTCTCGGATAAAGAAATAAAATTGTGTACGATGCTTAAGAGTTAGAATACCTCCAGAATCGGCTTCTGTTTGGCAGGCACGGTCAAATTATCATAGAGTGGATGCATGGAATTTCCGCATCCAGAAGATTCATCAACAAAAAACTTGTTCATACGCTGACATCGTTGTAAGCACGTTCTGATTATAGACCCCAACTCATTCACTCAACTTTATTAATATACTTTGTTAGAGTCCGTTTCACATAAGAAGTACACCAGGTCCCAAATTCAGTTTATGCTAACCTATATAAGCTTAGCATGCAGATTCGGCCGAACTCAATGTAAGACCTAGTATACTTTTTGTCTGAAACGGCATCTATTATGTTTTTTTTAAGTCTGCAAGCTATTCTTTAATATAATAGCGAAAGTTTAACTCGTTGGTCAAATTTTGCGGTAACATTTATGCACTTCATTACATAAAGCCAAAAAGATATTAATATTATGAAAGTTAAGATGGCGCGCGAGATCAACTGCTTACTTTTAGGACGTTTATTTAGTGATTGCAGAAAGAAAGGAAGATAGCGTATATACAAAACATGGCATTTATTGTCTCAAGGTTAATGTTACTTCTTAAACACAACTTCCTCAAGATGAATTCCATTATAATCAATGCATCCTGTAGAACTTTCGTGAAGTCGTTAAACACACGTTGTAATGGCCGGAACTTCTTTCAATCTCTGCAGTCTTCAGACATCTTGTGTGAAATCTTCTTTCAAATCTTTACTATAAATAGGGAATGGATAGATGAGATAAGCAATGTCACCAAATCACCAGATGACATACCCTGTTGAAAGTAAGCACTCCTTGTATCCAGGCTGTCTTCTCAATTCACGAACCACAAATGTTTGAAAGATCCCCACATAAAGCGATTAACTTTCTGTCTCAATTTCTCATGGATCGTTTTCACAATTCTAAATTGACCAACACCACATCACATAGATACATTAAAAGAATGTAACGGTTACTCAATGATTTCCTTGGAATTATCAACTGCCCAGTCTTTTTTCGCTCATAAGCAACGAAATCCGATCACCTGAATTTTCCGTAATTTTTTTTGATTTGCAGGTAAAAGATTTTGGGTCACTTAGATTTTGTATAGGTAACATGATTCACTTAATGTACATAATGACATTCGAGAAAATCCTGGCTAGTTTACAAGTTGACGACCTTTGTGGGTTGTGCCCGTAAGCTTCTCTCACTCGAACAACATACTGCGGTATTCTATAGATGGTGCATCTTCAAACTTATTAACCTATTGCATAATTGTTTAATAGTCTTGTGGAACAAACGAACAGATTCAACATGATGTATCACTGACCAGAGCTCCATCGTTACTGACACGTCTTTTACCCATTCCATTAGTAACGGTACAGTTTCATTTTTCCCTTATTATCAGCTATGGAATGCAAGAGTCGCTTGCGCGTCACCCTGCTGAAAGAGCAAACTGGAATTTTTTTTAAATCAAGAAATAATTAATCTCAACATTTATTATCAAGGCTGTCTTTTTTTTGCGGACCCGTCGATAAATATTTTACTTATAGCGGTTTAGATAGAAAAAAGTATATATCACCTATATTTATACATATATGTAACAGATGTTTACTTGTATGCCTTAATTAATTTTCCTGCCATCGGTGTTGAAATATTTATAATTATATACATTCACGTAAATTAGTCGTGCCATATTAGACAATCTGTAAATTAATATCAAATAACCCAATGAATACTCAAAATTTGGGTTAATCAATTACAAAATACTCGTATCTTAAAATGCAAAAGCTAAAATGACAATTGATTACATATTTACTTACACCAACGGTAAATATTTTATTTATTATTAAACCTATTCGTTTTTGTATTATTTTTTAACCTTTTCAGATAGTCAATAAATGTTTTTCAATTTAAAAATTAATTATCTTGTCCTTGCGTAATCAATCAATAATTTTAAAATATTTTGTTTAACTTAGTATCTAAAATGTTTTTTAACAAATAAAAATGTTGTTACGTTAATTACGCATCAAAAAACCCTCCCCAGGGTTATCAAGTAAAAATTTACCTAATCTTTCTATAGAAATTTTTCATTTGACATGTAAGATACTCATTTCGTCACTTAATATTATGCTTGTACGAAGGGATATTTATAAATAGTTAGCCTTAGAACTTTCCCATTAGCAAAACCTCAAGTGGTTACTATGACAACGAGTATATTAGTTGACCAAATGTTCCTCCAATTTTGAAGTTTATGCGACTTGAATTTTTAAAGACAATGTGTCGGATAAAAATTTCAATTTTTATTAAATTGAATATTGATTAGTGATGTTTTTGAAGGAGTTGTCCGACAAGGAAATTTATGCGGATTTGGTGGATACCCTTTGTACACCGTCATTGGCCTGTCAAATTTAAGGGAGCAAGAACAAAAGTCAAAAGTGGAAGACTCACTTCTGTCTATACCTCAAACGTATGCCAAAACTTTAGACATTTCCTACGAAGATATTTTTTACATCGTACATTATGATTTGGATGTAAAACCATGACTTCCTAAATGCCTGAATGCTAATCAAAAACGACCCAGAGTAACAACTTCCAAGTCACTTTGCCTTCATTTTGAAAACGATTCTTCGAGCTTCTTAAATTGTATTGTAACTATGGATGAAACATTGATCCATCATTACGATCCATTAATAAAAAAATCATCAAAGCAGTGGAAAAACGCTGGTACTCTACATTCAAGGAAATTCTATATCCAAAAATCGGCAAGAACGGTTCTCACAGTAATTTATTGAGACAACGACGGTATAGATATGTCGGATTATTTAGAACAGCACAAAACTGTGACGAAAATATGTCATTTTATATTATTCATTGGGCTTCGAGAATGAATTGTGGGGAAACGCCGTGGAAAAAAATTTCAAATGCGTGCTTTTCATGAGGAATAACGGTGCCGCTAACTGGTTCTTGACTTCGTTATAGAAAATTGATAAAGTCAGCTTTGAATTGATTGACCATCCCCCTAGTCCTTGGATTTAGACTATTATTTGTTTCCAAAACTAGATAAAATTCAGAAAGGGAAGAGGTTCTCATCGAATACTAACATTAACTACTTTATGAGCGTTGCATTAAACGTATAGGGTTAAACGGTAATTATTTTGAATTTAAAAAAATAGTTTCGAAACCGTTTAGAACGGCGTTTGACACCTCATCCTTGTGAATTAGATGCAACACATTGTTTGTCAAAATTGTTTGTGCAAAATTATGGGTATTATGGGTATTCCATTTCTCAAATTATCTTCTGTGGATTCCCGTCTACAACGAAACTGTATTAGAGAATCAAACGTCAAAATCGGATCAAATTTCGTAAACAAATTGTCGTTATTTAATATGAAAAACACAACATAATTTGAACCTCCACAACTTTCTAAGAAGTAAATAACTTATTCTCTGTCATGTAACGAAATTCGTCTTTATTTATTGCTATTTTAAAACATATATTATTAAAGAAATAATAATTTAGTTTGCCACCGCAAATTACCTCGATAATTGGAAAGGCAGTGTAAGACAAGAGAAAGTAATATTTTTTTCAGACCATTGAGTATTTAAGCTTTCACTGACGATTGACTTCTCTCAGCATAATAAGAATCTTACAAGTAACTCGTAGGATTAATATGAGAAATACTTTAAGCTACATTGATAAGTAGCTCAATTAGGCAAAAATACGAGTAGTTTTGACATCACTGGTGTCAGATTACTATTGGAATAACAATGGCCGCCAATTTTTGACGAAATGATAAAGAACTTAAAACTCAGAAATCTGGCATGAAACAACGCACGACTTCCTCTTACGTATATAGATATACAAATGTGCAAATGTTCACAAATGATGAAAATATTATTTACATTTATTTTGGGAACGATAATTGTAACTGTCATCCATCCCCAAGTTAATGGACATGCAAAACCCTGCTTAACTCCAGAAATTTTCTCTGATAACTCACGTGAACGCATTTTTTTTCGAAAAACGACTAAGTTCACATAATAGGACATTAAAGACATGAGAATCGTAACAAGTTTTAAAAAATTGTTATAACCGTTTTCGAGAAAATCGCAAAAAACGTAAAGATTGGAAGGATAAAGTGGCACTCGCGGTCATTCAAATTTAACTAAATCCCTGACATCTCATGTACGAAACATAGAAAATTTAAATATAGTTTTTGATTTTCATATAATGATTACTTTTTGAGATACGTTGTTCACAACAATTACTCGATTTTCAAAAATTTATTAGGGAAACGCCTTGGTTAATATAAAACTAAATTAAGTAGCTAAGAAATATGGTAAGTTTAAAAAAAATCATGAAAATGGAGAATCTGAAAATATTTAAAATGACAGAAATAAAGTGGGACTTCAGGTAATTCGATTTTAACCAAATTTTGGATTTTGTAGAAAAATGCGATTGTGACCTCAAATATAAATTTCCACTTTGATTTGGCTTTTAGTTTCATACACGTAGTTATTTTATTCAGAGTTAACGGTGAAAGTACTTCCGGTTACTTGATTTACGAAAAAATTTCTAAATGACTGTCTAGATTATTGGAAATGTCTAAAAAATGTAATTAATTTCAAAAAAATCATTAGAGCCGATTTTGAGAAAATCCCGAAAAAAGAAAAATTCCAAAAATGCCTAAACATGACAGAAATAAAGTGGTACTTCTGGTTATTCGATTTTAACCAAATTCTTGATTTAGCACACGAAGACAATTATGACCTCAAATATAAATTTTCATTTAGCTACGACTTTGTTTCATAGTTATTTTATTCAGACAACATTGAAACTACTTCTGGTTACTCGAGTTACGAAAATTTTTCTGAGAAACTGCCTAGATTATATGAAAGCACATTAAATATATAAGAAATATGGGAAATTTAAAAAAAAATCGCTATAGCCGATTTCGAGATAATCTCAAAAAAAACGAATAAATGACAAGACTAAAGTGGCACTTACGGTTATTGGATTTTAGTGAAATTGTTGTAGTCGCATGCGAGGATGAATACAAACTCAAATATAAAATTTTGTTTATCTGCGACTTTTAATTTTCGAGATGTCCTATTCATACACACAGACAGGCCAATTTTTAAAAATATGATTTTCGGACTCAGGGGACCCGAAAACGTATATTTCCACTAAAATTTCGACATCAAAAATTTTGGACGAAAACATTCTCGATACTATATTTCAAATAGGTAGAAAGTAAAAATTAGTGGCTATTCTGAAAGATCTGGTTTTTCCAAATAATTAGGTTAATTATTATCGTTTGGTGTACTTTATATATTTTTTAAAGGTATCAATTTAAATTATTAAATTATCGGTCTAAATTACATAATTTTAAAATATATTTAAGTCCAATTCTTTATAATTTTATTTTGGAAAAATAACCAGCATTTGTGTGTACTCCGATTATACGGTTTAAATTTGAAGTATTCCTTGTCATAAAGAAATTTAGGTCGTGAACATGAATAGTTATTACACCAATACAGATTCATTTTGAATTGTCGTCCAACTGGTTCAGTGCTGAAATATAAAATTTTAATACCATAAAATTATACAGTTCAATAAGGCAGTTACTCTGCATAAAAATTCAAGAAATTGATGTAAACAGTGTTTATGGGATTTAAAATTAGGTTTCATTTGGAATCTTTTATTTATTTACGATTTTAATCTGAGTTTACATTATGCTAATACAGACATAACAAATTTTTATTTACTGTCATCCGTCAAAGTTTCAAATTAACATAAATACGAGGTGCAGATATTAAATAGCGATACCAGGCAATACTTCTATAACAGCAGGAAACGCAAAGGTGAGTGACTAAAGCTTCCGAAAATAAACGAGGAAAGCTAGATTTTGCTGTTGCTTGAAGTCAGCCTTGGCTTATGTTACAATTAGGTAGAAAATTGAAGAAATCGCCTAATGAGTGTTACAGGAAGTGCAAGATGATAATATGACGTCATATTTGCGTGTGTTTGAATGTCACAAACGATTTGCCGAGAGACCAGAGAACTTTGAAGACCACGAACGACCGGGCGCCATATCCTGACAACAACCGAAAAAACTTGCGGAAATTAGTAGAATTGCTCGCAACGGTCGATAAGCTATTCGGATCATAAAGACATGGTGGATATTAATAAAGTATGATGTACAAGTTAAGAACAAAAATTCCCTTGGAAACAATACCTAGCAGCGAATTTTACTTGCTTTGAGACTTGCTGGAGACTGAAAAACTCGCCTGCCACTGTGAATGAACAAGTCGAGAGTAAAGGCCTTAGTGAAGGATGTCTTTGATATAAATTGCGTGGTCAAGGTTGACTGGGTACTACCCGATCAGACAGTTAGTTATCAGTGACGTATATCTCAAAAGTTTTGGCACAAAAATTGAAATCTATTTTTTGCAACAAATAACTTCATATAAACTTTTACTTAAGGGAATAACCTTAAATTAAATAAAGAGACCTGTGCTGTTCAGTAACACACAATTTTCTGCGAACTTTAGTTATCAGGTTTTGGATGACTTGAAGTTCTCCGCCATGCACTTTTCGAGATAGAAAAGCCCAAAAATCTTCAATTGGAAGAGCCTGAGGTAAATTAGGGGTTATTCTTTTTTAGTACAAAGGATGTGTTGTTTTGGTGAAGCGTTTGTTATAATGACATGATGTTAAGTCGGGCCAAAATATTACATCATCTTCAATATGATTTTGGTGCACAAAATTAACTAATTTGGTGAGACGATTATTAATATAACTCGCACTATCGGCAGCTTCGCCCCTTATTCGCCGTATAAAGACTGAATATCCCTCTAATCGAAATCACACTCATTTTCTATATAGAAACTATCGTTTCATATAATTTTCGAGTTATCAAAAGTGAAATGTCTTCCGTCATCCATGATAACTGTCTTAAGGTAGACACACACATAACCGGGACGTGCCCGGACCGAAGCAGTGCCGTTACTCCGCGAAAAAATTGCGCCATTGAATTAAACGGAATCGAGACACGTGTCTCGATTCCGTTTAATTCAATGGTGCAATTTTTCCACGGAACAACGGCACTGCTCCGGTCCGGGCACGTCCCGGTTATGTGTGT